>PVHX01009238.1:0-77698 GCA_004024805.1 Geosciurus inauris | reverse complement strand
AAACTTGGAATGGAACTACCATTCGATCCAGCTATCCCACTCCTTGGCTTATACCCTAAAAATTTAAAAACAGCACACTACAATACAGCAGTCACCTCAATGTTTATAGCAGCACAATTCACAATTGCAAAACTATGGAAGCAACCCAGATGCCCTTCAATAGATGAATGGATAAACAAACTGTGGTACATATACACAACGGAATATTATTCAGCAATAAGAGAGAATAAAATTATGGCATTTGTAGGCAAATGGATGGAATTGGAGAACACTATGCTTAGTGAAGTAAGCCAATCCCAAAAAACTAAATGCCGAATGTTCTCTCTGATTAGTGATTAAGAATACATAAGGGGGGGTGGGAACGGGAAACATAGGAGAAATGCAGGAACTCTAAACGTGGTTGGGGGAGGTGGGAGGAAGGAAAGGGGAATGGGCATAGTAACGATGGTTATTTGAGATGGTCATTACTACCCCTGGCACATCTATGAAGACTCTAATGGTGTGACTTTATCTGGTTTGCAATCAGAGAATTGGAAAAACTGGGCTCTAGATATGTACTATGACTTGAAATGCATTTAAATAAAATAACTAAATTAAAAAAAAAAAAGAATGAAAATCTTTCTAATTTCCTGCTAATTCTTGCAGTCAATTTATTCAAGCTAATGTCCATCAAGAACTTCAATCCAGAAGGACTGTATTATACTTAGAAATTACATTCTAAAGTTTCCTCAATACAAAGAGAAAAATTCAATTTAACAAATAAACATTTTATTATTTAAAAAATAAAATAAAATAAATCAGCAAAAATCTATCAAAAAAGTTCAGGACTTAAGAGATATAAATAAATGATCTATAATTCATTGGAGGGTCAATGCTTCAAAGAAAATCTGTATACCTTTTAGTTTTCTAACTATTTGTTGCATGTGTAGAAGTGTTTAATTACTGTGTTTACATTAAATCAAACAGTGATGTAATTCAAGTGGCTTTAAGTGCCCCCTTGGAGTTTATTTTGGCATTCTACCTTTTCCTTATGATGCTACAAAATCCAAATGGAAATTTTACCAAAAATCCATTTCTTCACATGTTTGTTCCTAAATATTCTGAGTACTTTAAACTAGGAATAAAACTTCTGTTTTACCATAAAAAAAAAAAAAAAAAAAGTAAGTGGGTTAACAGGCAAGCCTCAATTTCCTTTTTTAAAAAAGAAAAAGAAATTACACGGGGAAAAAAGGATAGTCCAAGCCATTGAGAAGATTTCAATTGTTTGCCAGCTTTCTACATGTCAGAAATGGAACTGATTTTGAAGTGCTAGGGTTAATGTCACCCTTTCTTTCTTCTAAATGATTCATACAAGGAAATAAGGCAGGTTACATCTAGCCTGAAAATAGTACATCTATTACTATAATGGCATGTTTTCTTGTTTTGTCTATAACATTCCCTTTCCACATACGATTGAGCTCCTTCAAGACCTCTTTTTCATACACCTAGTAACCTTAACACTCATTACATTGGAAATGTTTGTAGAATGAATTAATGTTAAAAGCATTAACATTTAAAATAACTATACTCAAGGTATAGGAAATGTTTGTACTTAACAAATTATTTTCTAATTGAAATTAAAGATTATCCTATATTTGCAAATAAAATACCACAGATGAAATAGCATTCTATATGTTACATATATGTAGAATTTTTCTAAAGATTTTGAGAAAGACAGTATAAAGGGGGCTTCTATTTCTTTTTTTTTTTTTTAGATTTATTTATTCTAATTAGGTATACATGACGGGGGCATCTATTTCTTGATCTGAGTGATAGTTAATTAAGTGGGTTTGCTCTGTAAAAATCCATCAAGCAATTGCAGTTTCTTTATGCATCTTACATTTAAACATTTTAAAAAACAAAAATAAGAGGCTTCAATGGGGAAAATGTTAACTGGGCAGAAATTGCAAGGATGTTTGTATAAGGAATGGAAAGTGGGATATGTAGGGGATGGTGAAGAAGCACTTTTTTACTTTATATGTTTCTCTACTGTTTAACTATTGACATGAGAACTGAAAATCTCCGTTTATAAAGTATTTTGGCTAAGTTATCAACCATAAGACCTTTCATTTTATAATGTGAGGTGATTCCCCCCCCACCCCCCATTTCTCTTGTTTCCAAACAGCAACAGCTCACCATTCTAGATACATGGACTTTCAGAGATGAAAGATACACTGGAGATAATTTACTATAATCTTCCTGTTTTTAAGATAAGGACATTAAAGCCTAAAAGAGTTGAACGATTTGCCCAGGATTCCAGAGCCAGCCAAGACGCAGAGCTATGATTCAGGTTCTTAAAATTATATCTTGTTTATTCTTTTATTTCAAGTTCCTGGTTTTTAAAAAATCTGTTCTGTGAAAACTGTAAAACTGTTGATCAAATGTTAATATTTTCTCTCTCAAATCCAGGATATTAAAAGAACTTTAATTATAAATTTTATGGGTTCTAATATGACATGTACATGAATCCAAGTTTTGAGTCCCTCCTTTAAAACAATTACTATAATTATTCCTTAAACATATATTTTAAAAAATCATTTGAAAAAGTAACATCAAATATAAATGTTTCTACAAGAAGTAGTTTTCAGATATGGAATTAAATAGGCACATTTTAAATAGTCAGCAGCTGTGTAACCAAAAAGCATTTACTTTGGATATGATGAATTTCTAAGCATCATTTAAGTCTTTTGTCTGATACCATGTAAACTCAGAAGAAAGTGGCAACTTACTTGTCAAAATAAAACTTTAATAAATGAAGTGATCTCCTGACTACGGGTAAATAGGGCAACTAAAGAAATGGAAACACGATATTATGACATTTACCTTAATATCACTGATTCAAATCAGATGCAGCCTACATTGGAGAGCAACTCAGTAAATGATAAGAAGTAACTTGGTTAGCTGTTTTAGGAAAGCGAGAACTCATTCCTCAGAAATTCCCACAAGTTTCACATTATCAATAATCTAATCCAAGAAACCAACACTGAACAAGAAACCTAATTAATCTTTGACTGTTACAGACTTCCATTTACATAACAACAGAGTCAGTTTTGCTGCCACAGTCTACTCTTTGTTTTTGAGCTCTTCAAGAAATTCATTATTATTTTTTAAAAATTTGACTTCTAAAGTTAGACAAAACTGAAATACTAGAAGTCTGCTACAGGTTAAAAAGAAAAAAGAAAACTTTAATATATTACATGGTAAATTTTCAATTATATGTTTGAATTACTGTGAATTTGAACTTAAAAGTTTAATTAAGCCTTTTAAAGGAAAGAAATCAAATAATTCAGATGGAAAGGGGAACTTGTATCAAGTGTGGTAGACACTAGATTGGAATAAGAGATACAAATTCTGTCTCTGCTACTTACTATTGTAGCAAGTCAATTTTTCTGGACTTAACCGCTGTCTCTGCCAAGTAAGTAAATTGACTAATTCATTGGCTCATTTATTATTATGAGTCTGTTATTCTGTTAGCCCATTGTTGTTGGTATTAAGACATTAACTCCTACCTCATGGATATACAGATTCTATCATTACAAATCACTATGATGATGTGATGGGAGATAATTTATATAGTCAACATTTTATTTAGGAAACTACTGAAACAAATTTGAAGAATCAATTTTTCAATAAATACTTGAACTAAACAAATTTAAGTCTTCATGTTTGAGAGATCAAGTTAATAAATTATCTTTAAAATATTACCTGTTAACCAATGACCTGAAATGTATCAGTGTAAGAAAAGTATGGCTTCCCATGCCTTTTGAGTGATTGAGATAATCACTAACATATTAACAAACAAGCATAGAAAAGATAAAAGGATTAAGTTGATCAATTACGATCAAGTTAAAATAAATTTGCTTTTGTTCTTGAAGCAAGTGGGGAAGTATGGTGCAACAAAAGATGACTCATCTGTGGCAAGAGTTATGTTTTACTCGTAAATTGCTGTCATTTTATATTTTAAATATTTTAACCAATATGAATAATTACATAAACAGATGAATACAAACACACACACACACACACACACTGGAATTATATACACTGAGTTTCAGAGTAGAACTTCAAAAGAATCTCCTTTCTCTCTTTCCTTTTTAACCCTCATCCCTAGGTAGTTCATGTCAAGTAACACATATTTTTCCCTATTCTTCTCCATGTCCATATTCTCACACACATACATACACACACTCACACATATAGGCAGAGTGATCATTTCCCCTCCAACAACAAAATGGAATACTTGAGGTTTTGCAGTCAGGTTTTCTCACTTAACAGTATCTTATGGAAAAACTAAATAAACCGATATTTTCTAATTTATTCAGGTTGATGGCACAGTATTCCATGGAGCAGCCGGCATCATGCTTTATGCAACCATTTCCTTGTTGTAGTGATGCGCATATGTTTCCAGTCCCTCCCCTTCCCTTCCTCTACCTGCCTTTCCACAGTTGGCTGCCAGATACAATGCTGTAGTGAACCTCCTAGTACACACAACCTAGTACTGGTACTTTACTGTATGGAACATAGTCACAATAGTGGGGCATCTATGTTGAAGGATGCTTATTTTTCATTTCAATGTTGCTAGGCATCTGTCCAAAAGGCCGCAGCAATTCATATTTCCTCCAGTAATGTGTATCTTTTTAATTATGTCTGCATATATATTAGAGTGTTTTCTTTTTGCAACCTCAGCTCTCATTGTTACTAAATTTTATTCCCCCAAATGTTGGCAAGCTTGAACATCTGGCCATTTGGATTTGTACTTCTTATGAAATGTCTATTTATAGTCTTTACCCATAAGAACAGTGCTGTCCTATAAAACTTTCCATAATGATGAAAATGTTCTATATCTGCATCATCTAATATGGTAGTAATTAAACACCAGTAGCTAGTGAGACTGAAAAACTGAATCTTAGTTAATTTAAATTCAAATAATAACATGTAGCTGTGACTACTATAATATGGACAACTCAGTTCTAGAACTTGGCTACTCAGTGTGGTCCATGGACTGGCCTAGCCTGGGAGCACTATTCCATCTGGGAGTGTTGTTAAAGATAAATGATCTTAGATTGCCATCCCAGAACAAATACATCAGACTTCAGTTTAACAAGATCTCAAGATGATTCACATTATAGTTTGAGAAGCACTGTTAATAATCATCTAAATTAATGATTTTTTAAAGTTCTTTTGTGCCATGGGCCCCACTGGCAATCTGATGATGCTGGAGAAACCGTTTTGAGATTATTGTTTCTAAAAATTTAAGTTACAATACGTGAAATTACAAAGAAAACAAATCATACTGAATTAAAACTATCAAAATATTTTGAAAATGTATGCCTATCTTTACACATGCATTAAAGTCAAGACTTAGTGAAGGGTCTAAAGTCTAATAAGCTACAAAACTGCTGAAGTAGCACAAGCATAAACTCTAAAGGTATCTGCAGTAACCACACTGTGATATTAAAATATCATATTTCAAATGTTGCCATTCACAGGAATTGGTAATCTTACTGTGTTTTATGTCTATATTTGTTGTTGAAGGAAATGCTAGATTTTAGTTAGAAGTGACAATAATTTCTTTCTGCTACCCCCTGAAGATTTGTGGACCATATGTTCAAAACTTCTGGGATGATTCAAGTAATTAACTAATTTTCATCTAAATTTTAAACCCACAAGGAATTAATTTGTGTATCATATAAACTGTGAGGACAAACTTTAAATTTTTTTTTTTTAGTTGTTGATTGACATTTATTTATTCATTTTATTTATATGCGGTGCTGAGGATCGAACCCAGTGCCTCCCACATGCGAGGCAAGCACTCTACCACTGAGCCATAATCCCAGCCCTAGGACAAACTTTAACAGATAAAGATCCACTGTGCTAAGACCTCATAATTCTTTTCAACTAAACTGAACTACACTATTGTAGTATATAATTAGATCCATTTCTATATCCTGTTCCATTGCTGTTTGTGTGATTCTGTGCCAATACCATTTTTAACTGACCATGTACGTTTTGAAGTTTATAGTGAGCTTTTGGTTGATCCAGCACTTCTCTCCTTAGCCCACCTGCATCTTCTTTTTCGTGGCATTCTGGGGCATGTATTTTTTCATATAGACTAACACAATTTACCAACATCCAAAACTGCACTGTTATGTTTTCCTTCCAACTTCACCCTCCCAAATAATCCAGAAAAATACTGGAATAAAATTTAACTGTATTGGATTAAAATATTAATAGGGGAAAATATGCTATTTTATAGCCTTGACTCCCTTCTAAGTTTAAGTATTTCCATGTTCAACATTAAGAGTTTATATTTTTCATATAAGACTACTACCTTCCTTGCTAGAAATGGCCATAGGAGAAATATTTCTTTCACAAGGAAGATAATGGGCTCATCTGAAGAAATATATAAAAGCTTAGTGTAGAATACTGTTGCATTCTACTGACATGTTCACAAGGCTATTCTGTAATTTGTTGATGTAATGGACTATTCTTTGTCTTGAAATATACTTTGTATTATCTAAGTCTTCTGTTTTATTTTTTGGAGGCGGGGTACCAGGATTGAATTCAGGGGCACTCAATTACTGAGTCATATTCCCAGCCCTATTTTGTGTTTTATTTAGAGACAGGGTCTCACTGAGTTGCTTAGCATCTTGCTTTTGCTGAGGCTAGCTTTGAACTTGTGATCCTCCTGCCTCAGCCTCCTGCGCCACTGGGATCGGAGATGTGTGCCACCACGCCTGGCCCAAGTATTAGTCTTTTGATATAATAGTATTTCTAAATATTTTGATTATCCGGTAGTAGTAAGTAAAACCGGCTTATAGTTTTTGTTTGTTTTGTTTTTGCTTTGCTTTTGCATTCTTTCTTAGAACTTTCCACCTTTTTCCAATAGTCTGGTACAGTATAATATACTGGAATCACCTTGACATTCTAGAAATACCTAGGTAAATACATCAATGAATCTGGTGGTAACCTTATCACTGTGCACCTTCCTTCACCTTTGTAATACGTCTATGGTAACTGTTCTATTCAACTTCTTCACTTTGGTCAATTTAGTAAGTTACATTTTGTTGCCTCACTTCACTTTTGGTTTTCAAGCTTGTTGTTACAAAGATGCATTAATGAAGATCTCTTCATTAATGTCCATGAATTCCAAACACTTTACTTCTATTCATTTTTTTGTTTTTAATTTAAAAAAAATTTTTTTAGTTGTAAATGGAAACAATTATCTTTTTAAAAAATTAATTAATTAATTAATTAATTCTACTTAGGTATATATGACAGCAGAATGCATTTTGATTCATTGCATACAAATGCAGTACAACTTTTCATTTCTCTGGTTGTACAGATGTAACATTATACCCTATGTGCAGGCATACATATACCTAAGGTAAGATGTCCATATCATTCCACCATTTTTCCTGCCCCTGTGCCCCTTCCCCCCCTTTGCCCAATAGAAGTTCCTCCATACAATATCTAAGTATTAATTTTTATGTGGTGCTGAGGATTGAACCCAATGCCTCACATGTGTGACGCAAGCGCTCTACCACTGAGCTACAGGCCCAGCCCATTTTTCTGCTTTCTTAAGATGAGTAATACATTAATTTATTTTGTTTCTATATTTAATAATAAAGGTATTTGAAGGCTAAAGATTTTCCTCTGGCACAGCTTTCAGAATTTGATATAAAATATTTTCATCGCTTTCTTGTTTTAGTTTTTATTTCCTATTTGATCCAAAAGATATGTTCCTTAACAAATTTGATCCAAAAGATATGTTCCTTAACAAATTTAATTCTCTTCACCCCTCCCCCTCTGGTTTTACTATTACAAAAATAAACTATAAAACCTGTATTTAAAAAATTTACTACTTTATCATATGATTGATAACATAATTGATAGTTTTGTAAATTCTTCATTGACATTTATAAAACTTACTCTCTTCTCAAGAAAGTTAGGCTCCCTGTATAGCAGCTACATCAAAATTACTGATAGAATTAGTTCTTCTAACATTTACTTATTTTTGTCCATTAAATCTCTCCAATTCTCAAAAAGCATATCGTTTCCTAAACACTATTACATTTCATCACATTCCCTTGTTTTTCCAAAATTATTTTACAATTACTGTCATTTTGCTATGTAAAAGTTTATGACTACAGAATCACCTTTTATTATTCATGTACTTCGTTATGCTGCTTTGGGATTTTTATCCTAGATCTACCTGATTTGATATTAATATTACCTTCCTGTTCCTTTTTCCTATAACTTCTTAGTCCATTCTTTTTTTAATATTTGCTCATAAATGTACATTAAGCATATTTCTTATAGACAGAGGTGGGTTTGCTTGAAGGTCAATATGAAAAACTCTTTCTTCAAATGGAACATTTATGATCCTCAGTTTTCTGGAGGCAAAGAAAACTTAATCCATCTTATTAGGTGTGAAAAATGGGAGAGAGATACATACATTTCTACAGGCCAACCTCTGCCAACAATCTGTTCTGCTTCTGCACAGCACTCTCTCACACTGTCTCCAGGCTTTCACTCAGGCCTGGGGAGAAAATCCCAAATACTGGAATTTTCTATCCCCAACATGGCTTCTAGAATTTCTTCCTTTTGTATGCAAACTATTCCCTGAGAAGTAGAAAATATTTCACTTGATGATTTGCTTGGCCAACAGAATGTAGCAGATATAGTGCACTGGAATTTTGAAGTTAGGTCTTGAACAGCCTTGAGTTTAGCCTGAGTTTCTTGAAAGTGTGCTTTGGAAGAATCCAGTTAAATGGTCCCTTAGAGACCCAAATGGGAAGGGAGTAATTTACCAGCCATTCTATCCTCTCTCCACACTAAAGAAGACTTCAGATGACACATGACCCAAGCGTCAGTCAGGTGAGAAATACTCAGCTGAACCTATCAACCTTCAGAGCTGTAATAAATAATAAATTATTTTAAGATACTAAGGGTGACTTGTTATGTAGCTATATATCACTTGAACACTACTTTTTCCAAAGCCAAGACGTTATTCAGACCCAGGTGCCTGCCAGAAATCACATAACTAGAATTCAGAGTGGGGGGTGTGGGGAAGAAAAAGGAAATTCATTAATATTGTCATCTTCCAGAATCCCTTTTTTTAATCTTCTTTTTTCAACTAAGTCTAAAACAGCAAGGATTGTTCTATTCAGTGGTCTAAACTGACTGTATAATTCAACCTTAAAAATATTATTCTATTCAGTAGTCTATATGGGGTATAAAATCAGATCTTAAAATGTTAAAACAAGTTGAATTTATGTCATTTGAGTCTAAGTTTGGCATGGCTATACCTAGTAGCACTAGGTAGGACTCAATATGGGCATATTTTTTTCTCTATCGGAGCTATGAAGCCTTTATACATACAGTGGTCCAGTATAGCAATAAGTCCTTATTTGGCTGAAATGCCTATTTTACATATTAATTCCTATTTTCAAAATTATTATTTGTGGTGTCATGCTATCACAAAATTAAATGTAAACATGGACAGTGACATCATAGCGAAAGTAATCTATTATAAATGATTAATCCCAAACATGTAGTACATACATTTATTAATTTTTACATTTGCACATTATATGTACCTTTACTAATTAAATCACTAAAGAAATTAAATCATGAAACTAAAAATGACAAAAAATAAATCTTAGATACTCAAAAATATGTCTGCAGATTCTGGATTGAGACATACTATGCAGATCAAGAGAATGAAGTGGTCATTAGATCTTTAAGCCAAGGTATTTGGAAAGGTCCCTCATGAGTTGGTTTCTCCTTCCATTATATGATACACCGTCTTGGCTATTTAGTTCAACATTTCATCTCAAGATCTAATAAAACCTTCAAAACCTATCTATGAAATTAAAAATATTACAAATTACTTAAGATAATAAATGCAGTATAAAGTGAAGTCATATTCTTTGAAATGTTGTTTCCTCATTTAACGTATATGAAACAATCAGCTAAATAGAGCTTCTTCCTGATGCCATATTTAAAAATGTTTTCATAACTTTTCCATAAACTATTTTTCCTCTCATGTGCTTTTATCTGTAAGTCATTTGCATTACTTATATAAATCCAATAGATACGTGAGAGAGCAACAGGTAGGTTTTAGAGGTGTAAGCAAGAAATGTAACAACATGCTATAATGCTACAGGTAGTGTGATTTGAATATTCTTGGATATGTTCAATACATTAAAATATATTACTTTTATGCTGAAGGAGCAGCATTAAAACACAATGCTAAAACTATAAAATTTAATTCGGAATTCAAAGATTATTTTTTACCATAATTAATAGGTAAATAAAAATGAAAACCTTTCATTTTAAAGTTGTGTTCATGGTCCATATATCTGCCATACTAGAATTCTGAGTTGTTTATTAAAAACTGAGATTCTTAATTCCATCTAAGCCCCAAATCAGAATCCTTGAGGTGTGTTGTGGTTTGGATATGAGGGTTCACCCCAAAGCTCCCGTGTTCATGCAGGAATGTTCAGAGGTGAAATAATTGGATTAAAAGTGGATTTCATAGATTAAGAATTTAAAAGAACTAGTATAAGCAAGTAGGGTGTGATTGGAGGAGGTGGGTCACTAGGGGCATACCCTTGAGGATTGATTATATGTTGTCTTCCTAGCTTCTTTTCTCTCTCTCCTCTCTTCTTTCTCTCTCTCCTCTCTTCTTTCTCTCTCTACTTCCTGCCTACCATGAGCTCAGCCCAGGTCCTTCTGCCATAATGCTCCCGGCTAACCTCAGATCCAGCACAATAGAGTTGGCTGCCCATGGACTAAGACCTCCAAAACTGTGAGCCCACAATAAACTTTTCCTTCTCTAGGTTTTTTGTTGGGTATTTTGGTTACCGTGATAAAAAGTTGACTAATACAAGATGTCCATAAATTTAAATTTTAAGCATGTTTATTTACTTTAAGAGGTGAACATATCGATTAATGTTTTCTAATAAATTTGTTCAACATTCTAGGATAATTATAATTGAAAGGTAACATTATAAATTTGTATCTTATAAAGGAATTTTATGTTCGTTGGTTTGGCAGCATAAAAAGAAATTTCAGAAAACAGTTTATAGTTCCCAAAACACAAGAATCTGAATAGTAAGTATTTATCATTAATGAAAAACGTTACTTTCATACAAATAAAGTTAACTGGGTTATTTAAATATGAATGGTTATGATGAACCTCCAAGTAATCCTAGCAGATTTGGAAAAATCCAAGCAGAATTTTTCTCAAGTAATATAGCTATGTTTCTAAAAACAAGGAAGTTATGTTGACGAAAACACATTTTGCTTCCTAGTTACCAAAGTTCTCATAAGAGAGAATGTTTCATCATTTCCTCATGAAACTTAATAGTTTTATTAAGTAAAGACTCAATACCTCACATACTATTATTAACATTGCTTTCTTTGTAATGAAAGAAGCACACTGAATTAACTCTACAATAACAAAACAGCTCCCCATAGCTTACATGCATGAGATACACAAAAATTTCAACCTATAATTAAGAAATAAAAAAATCTATAAGTATACAGATATTAAGTATTATACACAAGTTCATATACATAATACAGTTCAAAGTGTGCTATAATTACATATCATTGACACTTATAAATTCCAGACTTAAGTAAAAGGTGAGCTCTATTTTTTGGTGTTAGTATCAGATATTATTTCCAAATAACTAAAGATCTAGAAAAAATATGAAAGAAAATTCCAGAAATCTGCTAAAATGGCACATCAAGTTATTTCTTTTTTAAAGGTCAAGAATTATATTCCATTAAATTTCTACAATAGTTTTCACCTCATACTTGCCATGAAGGTAGCAGATTATATGAATAAAATCATAGTCAAATTAACTGTATAACTGTATGACTTTAACATCTGAGTGTTTTTGGTAGACATGATTTTGAAATCAGTGTAATAATTGAGGCATCTTTGATCTGAGTACATATTATGGAAAAAAAAGCTTTGGTTTTTATAATTATAATTCTTCCTCTCAGTATATGTACTAAATTTTAGTAGGGAAAAAAATAGTATTTGATTAGTTGTAGGAAGTTGATATGCAACAAACACAAATGAAAATAAGGTTAATATAATGCTTTGACTCCTAGGTTCAAAATAAGATTTCCCAGGTAGCCTCAAAAATGTTTTCTTAAAAAGTAGATGGATGTATACTGCCATCATGTGGTAAAAACTTAAGATCATTTTGGATAAGGTAACCTAAGTAAAATGGAGCTTGTTTTCATAATTGCCATTCTCAAAAGTTTCTTTTAGTAAATCACTGTGCAGTTGTCATTATTATTGGTTACAATAATAATGTTTGAGACATCTGCATTTGTTGTTTGCTGCCTTCTAAGTTTCCATTTGTTTCCTATCTGCTAAATATCTTCTTATACTGTCCTTAATTTGTCCTCTTTTAAAGTCAATATTCCTCTTACAAAATGACCTTCAGTCATATTTTTCTTAGCTATTAGTATTCAACTGACACACCTTAATCTTTTTTGTTGTTGTTGATGGGCCTTTATTTATTTATATGCAGTGCTGAAGATCAAACCCAGTTCCTCACACATGCTAGGTAAGCGCTCTACCACTGAGTTACAACTCCAGCCCCACATCCTTATGTATCCTGAGAAAGTAAACTCAACTCCCCAACTACCAGATTTTAGTTTCTATACTTTGAACTTTATAACTTTATCAAAAATTAATAATTATTGATTGCTAAAAAGTACAAACAACCAAAGTTACAAACGGTATTCTAAAATCTGCAAATTTTGTTCAAGGTCTGATAATGGTTTTAATTTTATTTCTAATTTTTTTCTATATTATCTAACATGCTCTCATTCATGTCAGTAAAAACCTAACATGTTAAGAAAGGTAATCTCCAGGGTTGGGGCTGTAGCTCAGTGGTAGAGCGCTTGCCTCGCACATGTGAGGCACTGGGTTCGATCCTCAGCACCACATAAAAAAATAAATTACTAAAGATATTGGGTCCATCTACAACAAAATAATATTAAAAAAAGAAAAATACAAAAAAAAAAAGAAAGGTAATCTCCAAAGAAGCTAAGATTCTTTTTAGGGAAATGGCAAATACTCTACAAGCACAGACTGGATTTTCTTTTTTCACGTGCATGTAAATGGCGATTTTGCTCAGGTTAATGGTCACATAAGTTCCCATCGGACCACTCCTGCCACAAAATCATCTATAAATTCTGGACAAAATATCAAACATCCAAGAGCTCAGTCTCCCTGATGAAAATTAGGAAGACTGTGAGAGTCCATATAAAAGTGAAGAGAACAATACCTGGTAAGTTTCCTAGTTGTTTTGTTTGTTTTTTAATGGTGTTTAGTCTGCGAGGGGAAGCCCATTCTGTGCCCTGTTGGATGGACAAAGGTGCAATGGAATATCCTTAGTCTTTTAAAAATAGAGAACCAGAAGACTATTTGGGGCAACAGCAGCTGCTCTAAAGTGAGGAAGGAATTCACTTCCTCACTAGAAACAGCCAGACGGGGGAAACTCTGAATTCTGTGGGTAATTTCTGCCCAAATCTCTGGCTGCCCTCTGAAGAACACAGGTATAAGACAGACTCCACACAGTCCTACTAAAGCCAAAAAAATTTGAACTTAAATTTGCACTGGTATCCAGGAAACAAAGTGTGCTGTTTGAGTACAATCAAGCTAATTTGTTTCTAAAATAAAAATATCAGAACTGTCTAGAGGAATACAAAATTCAGAGTCTCCAAAGTATAACAGTCACAATGTTATCATTTAAATTTATTCTATGATTTAAATAAAAAGTTTAAAGTACTTGACATGTGAAGAAACAGGAACATGTTGACACGTTTTTAAAAGAAAAGACAAACAGAGGCAACCTAGATGTTAGATTTTTTTTTTTTTGCATGAGAATACTTTATAAGCAGGCAGGATTTTAAAGCAGCTATTTGAACTATTCTCCATGATATAAAGGAAATATGCTTATAGTAAATGAATAGCTAAAAAATAAAAACTATAATAAACAACCAAGTGGAAATTCTAGAAGCAAAAAATTCCATGCTTAAGTATTTAGCCAAAATCTATCAAAAAAAATGACATGCTCTGGGGCAGGTGATCCATTTTTCTGAGCATGCCAATTTGAAGGAGGATAAACTGACACATTATAGAAAATAAAACACTTAAGTAATAATCTACTTCTGCAATCTTTCTTCAGTTTTCCCTACTGGTTTGATATTCTGCTCAGAAAATATGCCAACTGCAAACAAGAGTTTACTTTGTTCTTCCTCACTAACATAATGTCTATAATGTTAAATACCAATTTAAGATTGGACTAAACAATTATCTCTAGAGAATATTTCTATCTTCACTGAGTTCCTTTCTATTTCTACTTGTTGGCTCTCATTCATCAATCAGAAAACAATTCCCTGAAAACTCAGGGTAACAATTCTTAAAAAGACTGTCAATTTTTTCCAAGAGGTAAAATAAACCAGGATATGACAGATGAAGAGATAAAAGAAATGTGATATATACATACAATGTAAGATTATGCAGCTTAAAAAAGCAGAACGCTAAGTGAAATAAACCAGTCACAACATACATATCAACACTGTATGATCCTAATTATAAGTGGAATTCCACTTATGTTATATTCCACTTACATTAAGTATTTGAAGTAGTAGAAATCATAGAACCAGAAAGCAGAAGCAGTTACCAATGGCTGGTGGGGAGGGGAGAAGGGGAGAAGAATTAATGTCTAATGGGTATGAAATTTCAGTGTTGCAAGATGAAAAAGTTCTAGAGATCTGTTGCCTAAAAATGTGAATATACCTAAAATTACTAAACTGTACATTTCAAAACAGCTAAAATGGTTAAGTTTAATGTGCCTTTTACCACAATAAAGGAGTGTTAACTTTTTTAACACTAAAATTTAGAACCTCTTTGGATGGCTTTTTGTTTACACATTTCATTCCTTATTTCTTTTTTGTTCACATATATAGTTCTCACTCAAGTGAAATATTATAACATGTTCATTTACAAAATTATTTCTTGACATTTTCCCATGGGTTTATACTTGCCTAAGTATTCACTGATGATAATCCTCACACGTTATGTAAGTTCAGTAAAGACAGAGGTTTGGTTAAGTTTGTAGTTCTTGGGGTTCTTAGTTTCTATGGTCAGGCAGGTAATTTTATCAGGTCTCAAGCAGTTAGACCTATTCTAAGTATTCTATTTGATAGCAAAATTATACATTTGCTGCAGTTTCAGGTTCACTCCTGAGGCCCCTTAAAATTATTATGTGAATACCATACAGTCATTATTTTTCAAAATTTTCATTTTATTGAACCTTAACATCACATAAAGTCATTTGAAAAACCCACATTATTTCCTTTAAAAATTAAAAAACTTATCTGGGCATGGTGTTGCATGCCTGTAATCCCAATGGCTTGGGAGGCTCAGGCAGGAGGATCCTGAGTTCAAGCCAGCCTCAGCAACAGTGAAGCGCTAAGCAACTCAGTGAGATCCTGTCTCTAAATAAAATACAAAATAGGGCTGGGGGTGTGGTTCAGTGCTCGAGTGCCCCTGAGTTCAATCCCTGGTACCCACTCCCCAAAATTAAAAACTTAAATATATGTAAGTTGAAGATTAAAATATTTGCTGAATTACTGTATGAAAAGATCATTCAAATATGTAATATGAAAATTTTGGATGAAGTCTTACCAAAAATCAATAACTTTATAGTGACTATAACCATTAAATGCATGGCAATATATCTTACTATCTTCTTTTTCCTTTTTCTTGTCAAATTCAAAAGAGCTTAGAATCAATGAGTTGTCTCTTTCATTAGATTACATTTCAATTTGCTCACTACAAAATAAAGTATTTATTTCTCTGTCAGAGCTCAGCACATGATACCTCAAATATGCTATCCTATCACACTGAGTAGTTTGAGCTGAAGGAAATTGAGAAAAATGCAGAAGCAAGAAGGTTTTTCTGAACTTCTCCTGCCCTCTCTCTCAAAGCAGGTCATAGAAACTGAAAGTCCCTTCATTCTTTTTCCCCTGAAGTAGGCCAATAAGCCTAGGAAGGCCACTCTCTGACCACCTGTCTTGCTCTTCCCTTGAAGATCCTCACGTGACAAGTGTCCTACCCTATAAAGAGAAGGCATGTCACTCAGAAAGATCAAGAAGAATCTGAACAAACCTTGCTAAGGTCCTCCCTAGTTATTACCATTAGATCATACCCTTCTGTCCTCTAATCATACTTCTGTAATCATGACTATCCACAAAAATAGACTTCCCAGTGTCTTTGTGTCTTCATATCTGAAAGCTTTCATGTCACATCAAACTTATATATATTAAATAAATGTGTTGTACTTTGGTGTCCCAGCTTGTGATAGATGAGGAAAAGATACTACTTTTTCTCTCCTACATCATTTAGGGAAGAAATCTGTATTTTGTCTCATAAAAGGAAACCTTACTTTTTAAGGGTTAAAAAACTTGAAATTAATGGCACTACTAAAATAATTCAAAAATTTTTGCCACTCCATTTGGATTTGATGGGCATTTTTGTGTTTTCATTGCTTGCCTCTCACCACCAAATTAAATATCCTATACACTGCCCACATACTACAGAGGAAACATGAAATGCCATCAAAGAACCCAAATGAGAATATTTCATGTTAACAGGAGAAAAAAGATGTTTCCAACTGAAAAACTGATGATTTCATTTTGTATTTTCAATAAACTAGGAGCTTGTGAGTAGTTGATAATTTAATGACAACCTCAAAAATAAACCCCAACAATATGTAGCAAAATTTATTTTAATATTAAATATTAATGTTATTTACTGTCCTTATGTAAAAGGTCTTTTAAAAAATAAGCTGTTTAATGATGCTGGTTCTACTTCTCACTTTAAATTAGTCTATTTTTTCTTAGTGTTTGGTAAGTCGACCTGTACCAGGCTCTTGACAGAGAACAACCAAATTCTAAGAGTGGCCTCAACATAAAAGTAATGCTATTGCTATTGTGTCTACATCACATTCTCTGAATTTTTAATTTCTTTTATTAAATATGTAGGACATTAGTTTCTTCCTGATTGTGATTTAATTAAAATGTAATTATATTAGTTTATAGTACTATTAAATTTAGAGGATTATACTTTCAGCTGAGAGGTGATAAACCTGAAAGAAACAATCTTATATATGAGAGTTAATTCCATGGGTTCTCTTGACTAAGCCAAAATACCTTGGTCAATATTATTCTACATGTTCCTGAGAAGCTATTTATTTATTTATTTCAGTTGAGATTAACATTTTAAATCAGTAAACTTTGAATAAAACAGATTACTACTATCCATAATGTGAGTGAGCCTCAATCAGTTAGTTGAAGGCTTTAATAGACTGACTTCCAAAGGAAGGAATTCAGCCAGCAGATTGCTTATGGACTTGAATTACAACTTTTCCCTGGGTATCCAGCCTGCCAGTCTAAGCCTGAGATTTTGGGCTTGCCAACAACACACCCTGTTGTTTCTGTTTCTCTGGAAAACAGTGACTAATAGTCTCACAAACAAAACCATTTCTATGTTCAAAAGTTATTAATGCATTAATTACCTATACTTTCTTATCAATAATATCCTATAGGTGTTAGAAAAGGTAAACCAAATTAAAACATGAGATATAAAACCATTACTGATCCTCGAGTCTGAAAAGTACAGAAATTTGTTTTACTATGGAGTAAAAATATATCACATGTTAATAAGCAATCTAGAGTTGTAAGTTTTCTTTTTCTCAGCAAACTATATTAACATGATGGTATTCTGGGACATCTGATCAATGTTATAATCAAGGTAATGATTAGTCCTTACAATAAAGAGTTGTAAGTATGATGACCATATAATTTATTAACTAGATTGGGAGACTTTTGAAAACGAATTGGGTACTATTAATACTCATAAATCAAGAATAATGAGGATTGTCCTAGGAAAATCAGAAATTATAAGTCACCCTACTAAAAAGCTAAACATCCTCTTTTTCTTCTTATAGTACTGAGAAAAGATTCCCCATATCTTTCTTGTTTCTTGCAAAATTTCTGGACAGAGTAACATCAGAAATAGAAACTTTTGTGGTTGGCGTTGTGGCTCAGTGGTAGAGCACCTGCCTAGTATGTGTGAGGCACTGGGTTCGATTCTCAGCACCACATATAAATAAATAAATAAAGTATTGTGACCATCTACAACTAAAAAAATGTTTAAAACAAAAGAAATAGAAACTTTTTTTTGAATTTTAAAGTGCATCTTGCCTTTTATTTTCAATTTTTAATGTTAAAATCTGTATACATATCACAGTATATATGAGATTCATCCTGGCTCCTCATATTTACATAATATATTTTTATATGACTCTCACTTTACTCATCCCTGTGTAGGATTCTATATACTAATGTATGTTTTCCCACATATAGAAATAAAATCTTAATCATTAAGTAAACTCTTTGTGTATACACTGCATTTGAGTAATTACATAGTAATTTTCAGATATGGTTCATATTTAGGATTTCAAAGGTACTTGATTATAAAAACGAGTTACAATAAAATGCTAAACTGTAGATAAACTATCAATATCATACTTATTTTCTCAATTTTTAAGTTGACCACTTCCAGTTTAACCTAGTTATTACTACTTATGAAGAATCACAGAAGTCAGCATTCCCTAGTTCCATTTTTCTATGACCAACTTTTACATTACCACAAATCTTGAGAAACTCCATATAGAAAAAGTTGTTGCTTCTCCCACAGATAATAAAAACCATACAAACCTCTGTCAGTTGCTTCAGTTGGCCTTTATTTGTACTTAATTCCTCTGATAGGTCATTCTTTTTCACCTGTAGTTCACAAATTTCCTTTCTTAATGGATTCACTAGTTCATAGAAGCGAATCTTAAAAACAAGAAAAACCTCAAATTAATAAGCAGTCTTTTCAAATTACAATTAAATAGTAGTCCACCCTTATTTATACTTTAACATTATATAGTTTCCTTTACCTACCATTAACTGTTATCTAAAAACATTACATGAAAAATTCCAGAAATAGTTATAAATTTGAATATTTTCTATAAAAATATACTACTATAGTTGTCCAATTTTATTATTACTGTTGTCAATCTCTTACAATGCCTAATGTATAAATTAAATTTTACCATAGATATGTATTTATAAGAAAAAACTGTATATTCAGTAAAGTACTCGATACTATTTAAGGTTTCAGACATTCACTGGGGGTTTTGCAATGTTATTCTCCATGGATAAGTATCAGTAGCAAATCAAATTCAATTATCAGTAATAAAAGGAAATATCTGCAAAATTAAATGAGACAGTCATTAATTGTACCTAACTACTAATACTTTTAAGTCTTAATGTTCACTTACCTAAAGAATAAGATGATATCTGTTACTGCCCACCACTGGCAGTTATTTCTTCTATTTGTACTCCATTTACTACTTACTCCTCCTCCTGCTCACTCCACTTTTTCTTGTAAATTTCCTAAACACATCAAGTGTTCAAAGAGGGCCTTGCTCTTGCTGTTTCCCTGCTACAACAGTTCTTCCTGCACATAAATGCATGGTTCATGCCTTGTCTCTCTTCAGGTCCTAGTATTACCTTACCAGAAAAGCCTTCCCTGAGTCCTTTATCATAATTTAAAATAGCACCCTGACTTGGCAGCACTCCCTATCCTTGACTCCTCTTTTTTTTTTTTTCTCCATAGTGCTTATGGTAAACAGATATCCCACGGATTTAATTTTTAAGTTATTATCTGCATCATTCCATTAGAATGTAAGCTCCATGAAAGCAGGAATTTTTGTCTGGTACATACATTAGTCTATCTTCAATGCAATGCCTAAATATAAATATATGACAAACAATAAATATTTGATGAAGAGATAAAGTCTATTCTTTTTTTGTGTGGTGCTGGGAATTGAACCCAAGGCCTCACACATGCTAGAAAGCACTTTACCACTAAATCACACCCCCAGTAGTGTGCTTTGCTCCTATTCCAGGTCCTTGGCAAAGCTCTGTTTACTGCTGCCACTATAGTGCAAGGGATAAGTAGATGAATCAGGAGGTATTTTTGATACTATTACTTCCATTCCTATCATTCTCAGGGGAATTTGCCTGCCCTAACTCAGCAAAGTGTTCTATCTAAAAGGTCATATAAGACTAAGAAGCCAATTACCAAGTTAGGAAAGAGTAATTAGTGATGATTTATTATACAGGTATGTAATCTGAAACCCCTCAATATATGACATCATGGCTCATACAGTTAATGAAATGTGTGCACACATGCGCACACACACACATTTTTGGAGACAAGATTCCATTACGTTGCCCAGGTTGGCCTTGAACTCCTGGACTCAAGCAATCTTGCTACCTTAGTCTCCCGAATAGCTGGGACTATAGGTGTGTGTCATCACACCTGGTTCTATATTCTTGTATATAAAATTATTTCTCAGGTTTAATTTTTTTTTTAATTTTTGTCATTGTTGCTGATGGACCTTTATTTTATTCATTTATTTATATGTGGTGCTGAGAATCAAACACAGTGCCTCACACATGCTAGACAAGTGTACTACCACTGAGCCACAACTGGAGCCTTTCTCAGGTTTAATTTATAATATGGAAAATATTGATAAAGGGATGTTGACACCAAAAAATTTGAGATCACTATCACAGACTAAGTCTAATCATAGGTTTATATAACCAACACTGCAACAAAGATTTTGAATTACTCTGTCACCACAAAGTTCCTCCTTAACAACTTCACCTTATAACCACAACAACTATACTCTTCCCCACTATCCCTAACAAACCCTGGGCAACACCTAATCTGTGGCTCATGTCCATAATTTTTCATTTTGAGAACATCACCATCACTTACGATAAAATAATTCATTTCTGTGGACTAAGTAGCCCATAACTTCAGAGCCCTATTTATTGCTTGCCTTTGGAGATCAATGGTCAAGAACTTTTAAAATTTGATGATCTGAACACCACTCACCATTTTCAGATCAGGGCACTAAAATAATTTATCACCTGGGTACTTCAACAGTAATGACTGCTACATAAACAGTAAACTTTAGTGATACAAGACACTTACAGATACATATTCAGGAATGGAAAGCTGATCTTCAGGAAAAGCTTTTAGTTTCGTGTATTGCTCTTCTGTCAACTCAAAGTCACGTAGGTTTCGACGAATATCTCCAGCTTTCTCTCTTAACTGAAGATTTGTCTCTTCTAGTTGCTTCTGCCTCAATAAAATGGTTTCCATTTCTTGTTTCATTAGCTCTTGATATTTTCTACATTAGGAGAGAATTTACGGCTTTAAAAAACCTTTGAATCTCACAGTTGTCTATAACAACATAAAATTAGGGAATGAAAAGCCCAATAGTATTCTCTCTCTCTCTTTTTTTTTTTTGGTACTAGGAATTGATCCAGTGGCTCTTTACCACTGAGCTACATCCCTATCCCTACCCCTTCTTGTGTTTTATTTTTAAACAGGGTCTTGCTAAGTCACTTAGGGCCTTGCTAAGCTGCTGAACTTATGATTCTCTTGGCTCAGCCTCCCAAGTCTCCAGGATCATAGGCATACAACACTGCACCCAGCTGACCAATGGTATTCTTGTCTCCAGCTAAAAGTGTATTTACTTAACCAGTTAAGTAAATGACAATAGTATACTAATCAGTAAATGTCAAGCCACATGAACTATTAGAGATTTGATGTTGTTACAGTCTAAACATTCAAATTATAAAATTATACATTTTCTCTGCTTAAGTTTTAAGTCTTTAATATCTGCTTTGTATTTTCCTTATTAAAGTAATTTTCATTTCTCTTTTATCCTGGAACTTCAAGGAATATCTCTCTTAAGATGGTAACAATGAACCACCATAAAGCATTCAATAAACCAAAGAGATTAATCTGCAGATACTCTCCATTCTCAAAGAACATGCATAGAAGCCATTATTATTTTTGTCTACTCAAAGATTTTAAAGAAAAAACAATCTAATTTTCCCCTCCCTATTATATTTCTCCCATTAACAGACAAACATGCTATGATTTTTCTAATCTCAAAACAAATTAACACATAAAAGCACAATTCTTGACCCCATTTCACTTTTCCTTTTATTTCCCCTCTCTTGGGAGCAAATCTGCTCAAAAGTTATCTTCATTGTCTAAGTTGTCTAATTCTTTACCTCTTAAACTCATGCCAATTGGGTTTTTACCCTTTACTTAAATCTCAATGACAGATTGCCAATGGTCAATTCTTAGTTCTTTTCATCCACAATCTAACAATAGCAATTGACACATGTGATCTTCCTTAATATACTTTCTTTCCATGGCCTTAAAGATACAATACTCTCTTCATGTTTCTCCCATTTTACTACGGCATCTTCTCAATCTCCTTTGTCTTACTGTTGGAGCACTCAGACCTCTGTCTATAATCACTCTTTTTTGGGAATTCATACAGCCTCATGATTCAAATACAGGCTATATCCTAATGACTCCTAGATTTGTTCTTGCAGACCAGACTTTTCATATGGATTTCCACATGGATTTCTAACAAGACAACTTTAACTTAACTGTACCTAACTGAACTCTGACTCTACTCACAAACCCATTCCACCATGGCTTCTTCCATCAGAGCTAACAGCAACTCCATCTTTTCATTTATACAGGCTAAAAATGTTGGTGCAATCCTTGACTCTTCAGAACATTCCATCGGTCTACCTTCAAAATGTATTCAGAATCTGCCAGGTACGGTGGTGCACGCCTATAATCCCAGCAATTTAGGAGGCTGAGACAGGGGAATTGTGAGTTCAAAGCCAGCTTCAGCAATAGTGAGGTGCTAAGCAACTCAGTGATACCTGGTCTCTAAATAAAACACAAAAAATAGGGCTAGTGTTTCAGTGGTTGAGTACCCCTGAGTTCCATCCCTAGTGCCAAAAGAAAAAAAAAGTATTCAGAATCCAACTACTTATTAACACCAGTGCAATATCTTCCCAACTGCCCTTTCAGCTTAATCTGAAAAAAGTCTAACAAAGTGTTGCCCCAATAGTACCAGCATCACCTGGGAACCTGGCAGAAAGGCAAATTATCAGACCCAAACCAAATCAGGATCTCTGAGGGCTAAACCCAGTAATCTTTTTTCAACAAGCCTCCCATTTCTAATGTATGCTGAGGTTTGAGTTCCATGATCTAATGTGATAGTAGCAGCTAATAACTGGCACACTGCTTTTTAGGAAATCTATTAAATAGTGAATTTTTAAAAAGAAAAATACTTACTTTACATATTTCTAATTAAAACATAGAAATAAATGTTCATTTGTCACTTTTTTTTTTGGTACTGGGGATTGAACTCAGGGGTACTTTAGCACTGAACCACATCCCCAGCCCTATTTTGTGTTTTATTTAGAGACAGGGGTCTCACTGAGTTGCTTAGCACCTCACAGTTGCTGAGGCTGGCTTTGAACTCGCAATTCTCCCATCTCAGCCTCCCAAAGTGCTGGGATTACAGGTGTAATCCTTTGCCACAATTTTTACAAAGTCCAGATGTTCTGAATACAAAGGTATGCTTTCATTCCTATATAAATCATTGTGTATGATTTCCAAGTTCAATTTCTTTACAAAGGAAGGAAATCTGAGAAGATACTTTTCATACATTTGTTTGATTTTTTTGCCCCTAATCTTTAAATCTGTCTTACTTATACTTAATTTGATGATTTTTGTCGCTTTTGTTGAATGTCTCCAACGAATTAATTATAGTTTTTACCGAAATAATATTTTTTTGTATTCATATTCAATTGTTTATATAACTTTGAATTAAATTACATGAGCATAATTGGTATAGACATATTTGAGAGGAAACAATGGGATCTTGATAAGCACACAGGTAAACTAGAGAAAGTATGCAGAAATACGAGAAAGCTCTTTAAGCCAGGAAAGTCCAACAAGCCATGACAATCAATCAGCATGTTTTATAGAGTAAATGAAGAAAATTTAATCTAGGCAGTTAAGTGGTGGTCCTTCTAAATAGCCTCTGTTGTCTTTTATGATTCACTTATACTGCTCAATCTTAGTTGAATGAAATGTTGAATTTTGGCTTTTTATATTTTTTTATATTGCTGTATTAATATTTTTGGTATTAATGTGAAAATTTCACTATCTCTTTAGTAAAATTTCTCTATTTTAACTTATGAAAACATGTGCAAAACAAGATTACTTCTAGTTACTAAACAGATATTGTTGTTTTTTAAAACTGTTTTTTACCTGGCATCTTTCTGTTGAAAAGTCAGTTGGTTGTCTAATCTCAAAGTTAGTAGTTGCTTCTGGTGAAGTGCATCATTAAGTTTCTCTTCCAATTCTTCAATCTTAAAAAGAAAAAGAATATGATATTGAATTTTCAAATTTATCATACAGAAAAACCTTCAGTTTGAAAATTAAAAATATTTTAAAAAATATTTAAAAGTAACACAATAAAAATGGATAGAGGATTTCTTTTGTAATCGTTTGTGTCTACAGACTGCAAAGTCTGCTCATACTATGTTTTGAAACTGTAGATGCATATGGCTTTCCGTCAGGCTATCATAAGATTATTTTTCCCCCTTAACCCAAGCTCACTGAGCAGCTCACTAACAAGTAGGAATTCATGCTGGTGCCTTGGCCATGTAACTATTTCCAGGCTAGATCCAGTATTTGTATTCCAGATCCATTTATATGACTACTACACATCTACAATTGACTAGGACATGGGTGATGCAATGAACATTCAATGAACATTCAAAACAAAATGAACAGCTGACCTTACCTAATTCTGTATTTGCTGAATCTTCCTAGCCTCCAAAGTATAAATAGATAGATAGATAGATAGATAGATAGATAGATAAAATGCACTGTGTGATATGCTTGCCTGGACCATTGTAATTCTTCACTGGTTTCCCTGCCTACAGTTTTACTAACTTTCCCATCTATCTTCCTTTATATTATCTTTGTAAATGATGTCAAAATTTTACTTGACTCTAACTGAATCACATCATGTATGTATATAAATGCAACAACATTCATAAAGTGAAATATTTCCTTTATGTATATGTAGAAAGTACCAATCAAAAATAAATAAATAAAAGTGTGAAAGGAAGATCACTAGAATAGAGAGAGAAAAGGGAGATGAAGAAGGGAAGGAGGAATGGGGATTGAAATCAGATTCCTTGTATATAAAATTATATCAAAAGGAACCCAAAAGCCATGTATAAATATAATGCTCTAATATAAAAATTTTAAAAATTTACTTTCCCATTTTTAAATCCTTCAGAAGATCCTGTCTTTATAAAAACTTCTAAATTCTGTGGTTAACAGTCTTGATCTGACCCTTGTCAACCACTTCCTTTGTCACTAGCTTAAAAGAAAATTGTTCCAGCCAAAATAAATGCTTACCATTCCCCCAAATATAATGTGTCTTCTCTTATGCTTCCATGCCCTTGGATTTTGTTCTTAGTCTATTTACAAAATTCTTTACTCCCTCATTTTCAACCCAGGCAATTCTTTTTTGCCCTTTGAAATAGATGAATTTAACAGTCAATTCTTAGTATATTTAAGTAAATTCCTCTTGCAACATCAAATTCCCCCTCTCTACTGGATCATTCTTATTACTAAGCAAATACTAACAAAACAATGAACAATATTCTCTTGATCATACCACACCTTTTGCTCTAGTATCATTTTTCTGCTCCCCTTCAGAGTAAAACTTCATTACAGATTTTGTCCCATTCTATTCAAGTGACACTAAATTCTTTTCTTTGTTTGTTTTGTGGTACTACAAATTGAACCCAGGGACACTCTACATCTATATGCCACATCTCCTACACTTTTTAGTTTTTATTTTGAGACAGCGTCTCACTAAGATGACAAGGCCGACCTTAAACTTGTGATGCTCCTGCTTCAGCCTCCCAAGTTGCTGGGATTACAGAGGTGCACCACTGTGTCTGGCCACAGTGAAACTATGTTTATCGAAGTCCATAATACTCAGCTCAATGGCATATTTATCTTACTTGACAGAATGACCAGACAAAGCTGATCACTTCATTCTCCTCTTTGGTGTCCATGACACTTCTTTCTGTGGTTGTCTTCTAATTACACTGGACACTCTTATGCTCCTCAAGCTCCTTTGCTGGATTCTCTTCTCCGCCCCATTTCTAAATGTGGACAGCCCCTTGACTTGGTTCATGGCCCTCTGCTCTCTCTAGGTAATAATATTCAATTCTATGGTTTTGCATGCCATCTATATGCTGATGTACACTTCATAAGTAGATAAACAGTCATGGACCTTCCCCTAGACTCCAATTGACAATTCCATTCAGGAATCTAATGAGAAGCTAAAATTTAATGTGTTCAAAATAAAACTTACATTTTACTTTCCCTATTGGTTTTATCCTACCTCTTCCATTTCTCAATAAATGGTTCTAGTCGAAGACAAAAACTTATCTGTTCTATTACTTCTATGCCATCCTAAATAAAAAATCAGGACATGTAACAATACCTGACTAAAATCTGCCAATGACTTTTCTGACTACATAACCTAAAGAAGGAACTAACAAACAATGGCCATGGGTCAAATCCAGCTCACGTCTTATTTCTGTGCAGTCTGTGAACTACAAATGCGATTTATAGTTTAAAAGGTTTGAGGGAAAAAGCAAAACAAAACAGAAAAACAAAAGACAAGAACAAAGAAGAAAACATGATAGACTTTAATATAGACCACAAAACAGAAAATTCTTACTGCCTAGCCCCTACAGAATAAGTTTGCTGATTTCTTAAAGTAAAACAATCTCCCATTGCTAAGTAGCTGTCACATGACCTTAAGGATGCCTTGTTTAACTATTTTTTGATTAAGGCCCTCACTTGTAAGTAATTTCCATAAAAGAGAACTGTCATTGCTATATTCCCAGTATCTTGTCTCAATACATGTCTTAAAGAAAAATACAAAATAACCATATTACTCATAATTACTATATTGCAAATCAAGGATATACATTAGCACTAGGAAAGAAATATATTTTTTCAGGATTACAATTTTACAATTTCAACTAACTTCTAAATTAAATTCCTTAACTCAGTGACAAACTGTATCCTTTCATTTCCTAAGTAACAAGGAACCCAGAAACTTCTAACAAGATACAAACAAAACCAGTTTCTGGCATCTGAAAACTGATAGGCATGAAGACTGAAGAGGAAACGAATAAAGAAGTGGACTTAGGTAGCAACGATGGAGATGAAGTGGAAAGCTAACAATTCTCGACTATCAGAGTTTAGCCTGAGCAACTAGCTACCCTTCTAAGTTCTCTCCAATCTCATTCTCACTGATCCTGGAATAGATGCTTTTTAAGTTTTCTTGGATCTTTTGTTCCTATTTTTAATCAGAAATCAAATCAGCATAATAATTCAAAAGATCAAATGAACTATAAATAACAAACTATATTAAAGCCAAACATTTGTAATGCCGTACTGGTGTGGTAGATGTTAAGATTCACATATTTTCTAAGTCAAAATAAAGGGCATTTACAAAAGAAGGCCCTTTAGAAGAAAAAAATCATGACTTGCCTTTCAATATTATCTTCCCTTCTTTCTGATTTAATTCTGGATTTTTAATTAAAATCTTATGCTTCCTAGGGCTGGGGCTGTAGCTCAGTGGCACAGCGCTTACCTCACACGTGTGAAGCACTGGGTTCGATCCTCAGCACCACATAAGAATAAACAAATAAAATAAACGACATGCTGTCCATCTACAACTACAAAAAAAGAAATTAATAAAGAAAATCTTACATTTTGTAGCTTCCCATTCCTTGCAGGTAGGGATGGTCAATGCTACATATTTCTACTCAACTGAAATAATTGGCTTGAACTTCTGAGAATGCTCTTTAGAGAGGACTGATCCATTTGGCACATGCTCCCTTTTCCCACACCATTTTCCTCATTACTACGTGTAACATGAACACAACACTGGAGGCGGATCAACCATCTTAAGATTCTGTGGTGGAATATCACACTAAAAATAGCTGGGTAGGAGATTAAAAGGCCCTTGTGTTTCTAATGATGTCAAAGAATAATCATACCAGGCCTAAATTACTTATTTTCAGATACCTGTAAAGAAAGATAATCTTGCACCGAGGTAGCAAAAAGTTGGAGGCAATCTGTGTGCCTCACTGTGAAAGTGGATGAAAGGACTAGTGGATACACAGACAGAATTATGTTAAGAGTTGGAAGCAAAGAAGCAGATGGACATGTAGTAATTCAGATGGTTTTTAAAATAGATGAATAAGGCTGGGGGTATGGCTCAGAGGTAGAGTACTTGGCTAGCATGTGTAAGGCCCTGTGTTTGATTTGCAAAATTAATTAATTAATTATAATTAAAATAAATAGCTGAATGGGAAAAATGAGATATAAAACAAAAAATGTATACATTTTTTATAAAGTAAAAATAAAAATCCATTCTTAAGAATATACGTAAACAAAAGGATAAACATTAAAATGGTTACATAACAAAAATGGCATGGTACTGGCATCAAAATAGACATGTAGACCAATGGTACAGAATAGAAGACACAGAGACAAACCCACATAAATATAGTAATCTCATAATAGACAAAGATGCCAAAAACATACACTGGAGAGAAGATAGCCTCTTCAACAAATGATGCTGGGAAAACTGGAAATTCATATGTAGCAAAATGAAATTAAACCTATCTCTCACCCTGTACAAAAATCAACTTAAAGTGAATCAAAGACTTAGACACTAGAACAGAGACCCTGCACTTCATAGAAGAAAAAGTAGGCCCAAATCTCCATCATGTTGACTTAGGACCCGATTTCCTTAACAAGACTCCTTAAGCACAAGAAATAAAATCAAGAATCAATAAATGCAATGGATTCAAACTAAAAAGTTTCTTAGCAAAGGAAACCATAATGTGTTGAGAAAGCCTACAGAATGGGAAAAAATCTTTATCACATGCACCTCAGATAGAGCACTAGGATATATCAAGAACTTGAAAATATTAACACTGAAAAAAAAAAAAGCAAATAACCCAATCAATAAATGGGCTAAGGAACTGAACAGACACTTCACAGAGGAAGAAATACAATTCATCAACAAACATGAAAAAAATGTTCATCATCTCTAGCTAGCAATTAGAGAAATGTAATTCAAAACTACTCTAAGATTTCATCTCACTGCGGTCAGAATGGCAATTATGAAGAATACAAGCAATAAGTGTTGGTGAGGACGTGAGGAAAAAGGTACACTCATACATTGCTGGTGGCACTGAAAATTGGTGCCAACTACTTTGGAAAGCAGTATGAAGATGCCTTAGAAAAGCTGGAATGGAACCACCATTTGATCAAGCTATCCCACTCCTAGGTTTACACTCAAAGGACTTAAAATCAGCATACTAGTGATGCAGCCACATCAACGTTTATAGCAGCTCAATTTATAATATATATCAATGTTTATAGCAGCTCAATTTATAATAGCTAAATTATGGAACCAAACTAGATGCCCTTCAACAGATGAATGGATAAAGAAAATGTGATACATATGCACAATGGAATATTACTTAGCCTTAAAGAAGAATGAAATTATGGCATTTGCAGGTAAATGAATGGAACTAGAGAATATCTTGCTGAGTGAAATAAGCTGATCCCCAAAAGCCAAAAACTGAATATTTTCTCTGATAAGCAGATGCTGATTCATGGTGTGCTGGAGGGCTAGGAAAGAATGAAGGAACTTTGGTTTGTATAGAGGGGAATGAGGGGAGAAGTGGGGCTGTGGGAATGGGAAGGAATGAGACAGACATTATTACGCTATATACACGTATGATTATATTACTAGAGTGACTCTGCACCATGTATGGCCAGAGAGAGGAATGAGAAGCTGTGTTCCATTTGTGTACAATATGTCAAAATGCATTCTACTCTCATGTATAACTAATTAGAACAAATAAAAAATTTTAAAAAATAAAAAATAAATAAAATGGTTACATGGGGTAACCTATTGAAATAAAAATAAATACATTTTTAAAACAATGGCCTTGTTATGATTAATGACTACTGTACATTTAGGAATATAACTAACTTAGTGTTCCACATTTGTAGTCCAACTAGAAAAATACTGCCACAAACTATACCAAGAACTATGGGGGCACAAGAATATTAATATAGTGCCCAATAAGTGAAGCTACAGACAAGTATATTATTTGCAATTATAATACATAAATGTATTTTTATCATATACCAGGTGTCTAAGAGCTTACATACATTGATTGATTTAATCCTCATGACAATTCTGTGACATAAATACTATTATAATTTTATAGGACATTAAGGAATGAAAAAGTTAAGGAAATTGCCCAAGGAAACTGGTAAGGATGGAACTGAATCCTAAACTATGCATACCTAAAATTTTGGCTGTTAACTAGAGAGTCTCTCATGAATCAGTCACCATTTCTGTATTGTAACATAAAAAAAATAAGAGCAGTTGATGGGCACAGTGGCCCACCCTTGTAATCCCAGCAGCTCTGGAGGCTGAGGCAGAAGGATCAAAGTTGAAAGCCAGCCTCAGCAACTTAGTGATACCCTGTCTCCAAATTTCAAAAAATTAAAAAAACAAACAAAAACACCACACAAACCCCTCCACACCCAAACCCAAAATAAGAGAAGCTATTTACAACAAAGTACAATGTAAACTGAAAACAAAACAGTTGACCAAACAAAACGTAGTTGCGGATTTGGTATATAATTTTCACTTAATGAAATATTTGTTGACTGAGGGCATGGATTAATAAATGGAATATTAACTCAGGCTTTTTCAATGAGTTGCATTAAAGGAAATCTTGAGAGAGAGGGATATATGAGCCAATAGCATTGTGGAAGTGCATCTGAAGTAAAAGCAGTAGGAGTAAACTAATAAGGATAGGAAACCACTGGATGCACACTAATAATATACCAAGCGACCCAGAGTATGGTAGGTGACTGCATAGGTTATCTAAAAAGAAGTCTTTGGAGATTCACTTTAGTGGAATATGGGCTTTAGACTTCCCAGGATTTGAATCTTATTTAGTTCTACCACTTCCATCTGAATGGCCTTGGGTATGTATTAACAACTCTGTGGCTTTGTTTCATCAAGAGAAAAATGAGGTTCCATTTTACCTATACATTACATGGAGGAGGTAAAAAATGAGAATACCATTTTAATTGCTAACAACAGCTAATACTTACTGTGTGCTTAGCAGGTATTAGCATCTGCCCTCCAAATTCAGATATTTAAACTTAATCACCAGTGTGATAGTATTAAGAGGTGGAGTCTTTGTTTGAGGGAGTGAGGTTATATAAGTGGAGCTCCATGAGAGATTAGTGCCCTTGTAAGATACCTCAGAAAGCTAGCTCACCCTTCTGCCATGTGGGAAGACAGCAAGAAGTATGCAAACCAGAAAAGGGACAGAATGTGACCATACTGAACACTCTAATTTTGGACTTTTCAGCTTCCCAAATTGTGCAAAATAAATTCTCGTTGTTTATAAACTACCCAGCCTGTGGTGTTTATAGCAGCTCAAATGTTCTAAGATGCTAAGTAACGGTACTAGTCTAACTTACTCTATTAACTCATTATAAGATGGGTCAGGACAGATTCCTCTCTTCTGAAAAGAATCTACATTTCAAAGGGTTTTTGTGAGGCTTAATGAAATGACACATGAAAAGCTCTTAGAAGAGTGTGCACAAAATAAATACTCAGTAAATGTTAATTATTAATGTTAAATATTAAATTTAAAATATTAATTTAAAAAACTTAAACTTTACTTACTTACTAAATTACTTCTTTACTTTTTCAAGATTTTAAGGTTTGGGATACCTTATTTTATTAAAGGTACGATCAAGAAATATTTCTACTGACAGGACATTAAAGTATGTTAGTATAGATAGACAAGAACTAAAATGCAAGACTGACTTAACAAGGGAAGGTCTAAACGAAACGACAAAATAAGGGAGTGGAAAGAGCTGGACCAGGAGCAGGGGTGGAGGGTTTACTATTGTGAAGAAAAGATATTCTCAGAAACAGAAGTAGTAACAGTAAAGAACTGTCTCTTGTCTTTCTGGAATCAACATACATTTCCTAGGGCTAGTGAAAACTTTACCAGGTCTTACATAAATAACTTTGTATCTGTAAATCAGCAGGAAGGGTGAAGAACCAAGGACTAGAACATTCTTGTTGCATGGCAAACAACACTTACTAAAGACCATGGTACCTGAGTTTATGACTCCTTGTATGACATGGTAACTATCAAACAGAAAGTCTCAGGAACTAGCAAAAGAAAGTGAATAAAGAATTCAAATTTCTAGGACAAGGACAATACAGATTCAATAATATAATTATGTTCTTGATACTTCCTAACTAGTCACATCAAGGTCAATTAAACCGAAAACAACTTAGATAGAAATTATACCTAAGAAAATAAACCTTACACATGCTAGATTTTTAAAACGGAGCCTACAGAAGTAATTCATCTCTGCTCACATTTAAATCACCCCATTATTCAATATTCAAAGTATTAAAAGGCTGTCCTGGACAAAGAATATAAGTGTACCATTTTTAAGTTCAGATAACATACATAAATTTTCTTATTTATCTGCAATTTAAAGACAATAAAGAATGTAAATAACAAAATTTATCCCTGATCTTACCTTTGTAAGATAATCCACTTTCAAATTGTCAATCATCATATTTTTCTGGGATAGTTCTATTTTCAGTAACTGAATATTATGAAGTAGTTCTTTGCGTTCAATTAGCTGCCTGGTTATTTTGACTTTACCCTCTCGCTCTTCTGATGAGGAAATATCATCTGTAGGAATTGTTGTTTCCAAACTAATATCTTCAGATTCCAGAGAACTGGAGATATTCATTTTTTTGAGCTCCTTAGGAATTTTTCGTGACATCTTTATTATGGGCCAGTTTTCTTTCCTAATTCAATATTCTGTAGATTTAAAACAAACAAGAATTTAAATACGCCAAATCATTAATAGAAAGTAGAAAGCATTATGAGATACTAAGAATTCCCCAAACAATTAGGCAATTTGGAGGACCCCAAATTTAAGACAGACTACTACAGTAAATTACTGCTAAAATCAAACACAGATGAAATCCTACTGTGAACTTAGCCCTTTGGGAAAAAAAAAAAAAAATCCTGTGGCAGGAATCATGTTTGGAGGAAACAAAGAAATGTACAAAACGAAGTCCATTAGTACCCAAAAATGCACCCAATAAAAGCAACACAAGTTCAAAGATAAGAGGAACTGTCCCCCTAACATAATCACTTATGAGTTGTTCAGGGAAAGGTTATACAAAGATAGAACTTAAAATCTTGAAGAGTTTAGACAGGGATCATAGAAAAGGGAAATAGTGCAAGCATGAAGGTGGGTACAGAGGTGGAAGAAGTGTGAAAACTGCAGCAGACAGTGGTAGTGCAGCTCTAGCAAATCGTGAATTTGAACAGTGACTCGCCCCCACCCCACGTACGCTCAAAAATCAAGACTGCTGCCTTGAAATTATGCCATTAAATGTCATAATCGTTCGGATTTTATTCTACAGGCCATGAAGCAAGACTGAAAAGTTTCTAAATGGGGAAACAATGAGAAAAAAACATTTTAAATAGACGAACTAGATCCCAGAATGAAAACAAGAGTAGAAGAGAAAAATTCGTAGAACTAGTAGAAAATTCTAAGTAGAACGTCTTACCTTTTCACAAGAATGTTTAGCCACTTTATTGTTTAAATACTACACGATATAATAAATCACTTATGATATTGTACATTTCAGTTTTTCTAAGGCGGATGATTAGGAAGGAATTGTGTGGAGGTTAAACAGTAATAACTATACTAAGATCGGCCTCCTTCCTTCTCTTTAAAGGGAAGGTGGTAAAGAAAGGTGAAATCAAAGGCAAATCCTTTCCTGGATTACAAAGGTTCAGAGCCCGAGGCTGCCATGACATTTGGCGTGATGAGTAAGCCCCAAACTTGGCAGCCTCGGGGAATTCTTGTCCTGAACAGGAAAGAAAAGGAAATTGCTAGCTGCAAGATACCTCAAAAGCTTCAATTACTCCACATGCACGGTGGACCCGCCACCAGCCCCTGACTTTTCAAAGAACCGAAGGCGTCTTCAGTCAGCAGCTCAAGGTGCAACCCCTCAACGAGGAATCCCAGTGCCGGGGACCGTTAGGCTCTGTAACCAAGACAACCACCTCCGCGCGCCAAGGAGGACGAAAGAAAAGGCGGCACGCAATGGCCCACACCACCGGAACCCGACTAGCCAAGTACCCTGGGCGCGGAAAGCGAGGCAGGCTGGGAACTGGAGTCCTGCGACAAGCCCCGCCCAGCCAACGGGCGGAAGCGGCCTCTGCGGGCCGCGAGCTCTCGTCCAATCCTCGTAGCCGTCAGAGAGCCGACTAGCGTCAGGCTCGGAGTTTTCCCGCGAGAGGTGGGCACTAATATTCCGGAGTGGGAAGCGGCGAACCTCCGGGTGAGGTATAGTCGTGCAACAGAGCTCTGGGCTTGAAGCTTTTTTCGTCGGAAGAGTGCTGCGGAAGCCAGGATTCTGCAGGGGGTCGAGATTCTACATCGTGAGGCAAAATGCTCAAATCCAAAACGTTCTTGAAAAAGACCCGGGCGGGCGGCGTTATGAAGATCGTGCGCGAGCACTACCTGCGGGATGACATAAGCTGCGGAGCGCCTGGGTGCACGGCTTGCGGCGGGACGCACGGGGGACCGGCTTTGGAGCCACAGCCCCAGGACCCGGCGAGCAGCCTCTGGCCACGGCCACACTACTTGCTGCCTGACACCAACGTGTTGCTGCATCAGGTGCGTCGGCTGCAGCGGGAAAGATGTATCACTCGCCTTCCCAAGATGAGAGGGTGTGGCAGATAGGGAAACTGAGGCTCAGGGAGGCGGGTCTTTGGCAATATCTCATGCTTTGGAGAGGCAAGCCCCTTCGGGACCCACGCTTCCTTTTTCCCAGGCCGAGGTTCTTTTCCTTATGCTTTTTTCTTTTTTTCGGTTTTGGAGTCTTATTTTAGACACGTTAATTTTCTAACTCCTGGTGTCTCTTCTACCTTAGATTATAAGTGCCTGGAAGCCGGGGACCTGGGCTTCTGAGGCCTTCAGCTTGCGACCCCCAGGCATCTTGTAAGTGCCTAGGAACAAAAACTATGTGGGCCAACGTATTTCTACTAATAGCCTTAATTCTACGAAGTTTTGTGAATGGTCTGTTTACGCGTGCTCTTCTCAGATAGGTCTGAAGGGTTGAGTGACTTGTCACTTTTCTTAAAGGAAAATAATTCCTTGGCTTAATGTAAAGTAAGTGTTTTTAAACTGACAGGGTTTTATATTTGACTGAAACAATTTATAAATGAATATAGGAAGAATTAATACTTTTATTTTTCAAAGATTGATGTTCTTGAGGACCCTGCCATCAGGAATGTAATTGTACTACAAACCGTTCTTCAAGAAGTGAGAAATCGGAGTGCTCCTGTATATAAAAGAATCCGGGATGTGACTAATAACCAGGAGAAGCATTTTTATACATTCACTAATGAGCACCATAGGTAAGAGAAAAATTATATTAAATATCACAAAATTTGTATGATTAGCTGTGATAGAATATTCCTATTAGTGATTTGTGACATTGTCAAAGGTTGATGATGGTTTTATTGTGCTGTTTGGGTCTTACACAGATGTGTGGAAAATAATGCTAAGTGTATCTCACTAAGTGTATCTCACATTAGCATTGCTGAGGTAAAGCCTAGAATCAGAATATACTGTTAGGCAGTAATAGTTACTTTTATTTCCAAAATGTATTCATTTCAATTTGGTTTTAGCCTGAGTTGAACAGTGGACTCTTCGAAGATGAGATTTGCATGGGTTCCTGGAATACCATATTGTGTGAATATCCAACATAGGATGATAAAACATAATTTTGTAAAGGAGATACTTTTACTAGATCCAGTGAGGTTTCTTAGCCTCGATGCTATTGACATTTTGGACTGAATAATATTTTATTGTGGTACAGTTGTTTTATACATTGTAGGATGCAGGTCTCTTGCTTCTACTCACTAGTTGCTAATAGCAGTCCCCCTACCACCACTACCAAGTTGTAACAACTCAGAATGTCTCCAAACATTGCCAAATGTGCCCTGGGGGGACAAATTCAACCCCTGGTTGAGAACCACTGCGGGTAGATTATAGATTCTATTAACAAAATCCATCAGATTATGCAAAACTTTTAAAAATCTAATTTTCCAAATTTCTCTTATTATTCCCCAAATTAAATACTGCTGTCATAAAGGGTATCACTAAAGCATTTATAGACTTCATGTTTCTTGCACTTACTTGAAATCCAGAAACAGAAACATCATTTGTTTTTCAGTACTAAAAGACCAAGTATTTGTAGATCATACTCATCAGGTTTCTAATTAACTGTTAGCAGTTTTGTTAGCCTGAGTGCTTTGAATAAGGCTTAACAATGCTAGGATTGATGGGAAGACTCTTAGGACACTAGGTGAATTACATCCGACATTTTATTACTCAAGCCTTATTAAAGTCAAATTCAGATTTATGACCATATCTCTCATTGATAAGCTTAAAGCACTAGCGTGTACATGGTGGGAAATAAAAAATATTCTATTAATTATCAACATAAATAAGTCTAAAGTTCTAAAATTGAATCTATTTATCTTTAAACATTAGAGACTAGTATACTAAATTTTGTTATTATGCTTCAATCTGGCTTTGAAGAACAGATTTAAAGAAGTAGATAAGTGTGTTCACATATCTGGGAGGTAAGAATGGATAGACGTAGAAGAAAAATACAATCATATCTCTGCTCTTTTAGTCTTTAGGTAGCCTTGACCATTTATTGTTTACTATGGATAATTTACATGGATTATATATTTAATGATCATGGAATTACATGATCATAAATTATCTAATTATACCATTTGCAGTATTTAGAATTGCTGTTAATCCATAGATTGAATAATCTCATCAGATCTGCAAAATTTTATTAGTTTATTCTAATGAACTATTATTCAGTGTCTCAACTTAGAAGTATTCATTCTGGTCTTGAATTTTTCTTTTTGTAAAATAAAATTGTCTGAGCCTTTTTATTATCCCATTAATAGTATAACTTGCTTCTATTCCAAGCAAATTATTGTCTTAAAATCGCACCAGTGAGGATATTGTTGATTTTCTGAAGTGAAAGTCTATACATTAAAGTGAAATAGATTCACCATTGACTTTTTAGTTTGATGGTTATTGAGCATTTATGTATCATAATTTTTACGTATTTGTTTCTATTGAGTTCCTTTATTTCATTTTCCCATTTCTTTACATTTAGAGAAACCTATGTAGAACAAGAACAGGGAGAAAATGCTAATGACAGAAATGATAGAGCCATTCGAGTAGCAGCAAAATGGTACAATGAACATTTGAAGAAAATGTCAGCAGAAAATCAGCTACAGGTTATCTTTATAACCAATGACAGGAGAAACAAAGAGAAAGCTGTTGAAGAAGGAATACCAGCTTTTACATGTAAGTTTAAATGTAGAAGCTATTACTGCCTGCTTGTAATTGCATGTAAAAATTTCGATCAGGCCTATGGTCAGATGTTCACTTGACTAATATTTTTATTATCCTATATAATTTCATGTGAATGTTTTTTGCATTTTTTAATTTCTCAGAGTTTAAGCTGAGTCAGTTGTAGTGCTCATTGGCTGTTAATTTTTCCCTTACCATTTGCAGTTGACTTGGCAATAAAAAGTTGTAGATACGCTGGACCTACTGATGCTTCCAAGACAGGACCACATCAAAAGATTCATTTTTATTTTCAAATTGACATTACTCTCACAAATAAGATTTTTCATGATCTTTCATATCTAAGGAAAATAAGACACTTGAATTTAAGAGCAATGTCAACTTAATTTTCAGGTGAAGAATATGTAAAGAGCCTCACTGCTAACCCTGAACTCATAGATCGTCTTGCTTGTTTGTCTGAAGAAGGGGTATGTTTCGGTTTGTTCTGTTTGTTTGTTTGTTTGGAGTATCAGGAATTGAACTTGGGCACTCAACCACTGAGCCACATCCTCAGTCCTGTTTTGTATTTTATTTAGAGACAAGGTTTTACTGGGTTGCTTAGTGCCTCACTTTGGCTGAGGCTGGCTTTGAACTCTCGATCCTCCTACCTCAGCCTCCCAAAACACTGGGATTACACACATATGCCACTGCACCCAGCCAGTTTCTTCTGTTTTTGAAAAGTGAAAATATTAAAATAGACACCTTAAGATATGAGGCTTACAGTAACCAAATTTAAAAATTGGAGTATCAGTAAGCTGGAATTTGAATAATATTGTTTATTGAGTTATAAATAACAAGAGTGATTGTAATAGGCTCATTGAATTGCAATTCCTAAATGAATTGACTTTATAAAATATGCCCTGGCACATGGTGGCTCTGTTTTTTTGTTTTTTGTTTTAATCATGAAAGAATGAATGGTGCCCATGGCTGATTTATGTATATAGTATATTTATAAAGAAGTGGTAGACAATGCAGACAGCAAAAATCTCAAAATAAAAGGGAGGGAGGTCATAAGAAGTAAAACAAAAGAGGAGGGACCAGATAATGAGAACCTACAATTTATTCTGGAGGTCAGTAATTTTTGAAGTATTTTATATGGGAATTACATGAGTGTGTCACTATGCCCAGCTCATACATCCAATCTTTACAACAATTCTCCCATTCCTACTTGTCTTTAATGAGCTACTTTCTGAAACTAAAAGGAAGTGAAAAGGTAAAAGCTAGTCTTGATTGTTGGAATATAGATTTAGAATTGCCTTAATATGTAGCCAGTAGTTGCATGTGAGTGTTTAAATTTAATTCAGCTTTAAAAATTCAGTTTCTCAGTTGTACTATCCATCTTTCAGCTGCTCAAAAGAAACTTGTGCCTAGTGGCTACTATATTAAACATCACAAAAAGAATATTCCCTTTATCACAAAAAGTTGTTTTGGATAGCAATGGTCTAAAACATTGTGCTATAGCCTCAAATTCATTGAGTTGTATGTTAGTCACCTTTTTGTCACTGACCAAAAAACATGATAAGAACAACTAAGAGGAGGAAAAATTTATTTGGGGCTCATGTTTTCAGACATCTCAGTTCATAGATTGCCAACTCCATTGGTCTGGGCCCAAGGTGAGGCAGGATGTCATAGCCAAAGGGCACAATGGAGGAAATCTCACTTTGTAGTAGCCAGGAAGCAGAGAGGGGTAAAGAGAAAAGGGGAGACAGGCTGAAGGGCAGATAGTCCTGTTAGGGCACACCCCCATTGACCCACCTCTCCAGCCATGCCCACCTGCTCACAGATACCACCAGTCAGTCTATTCAAACTAGGTTGGACTGATTAGGTTACAGCTCTGACAGTTGAATTACTTTACCTCTGAACATTCATGCATTAACACAGGAGTTTTGGGGACATCTCATCCAAACCATAATAAGTTGTACATTCCACAATGTGAATTTTCCTTTAATTACCTAATGTTAATGACAGTTGTATACTGAACAAGCAAAAACTTAACTGCAATTTTTGGTTTGCTTTTTTCACAGAAAGAAATAGAAAGTGGGAAAATTATATTTTCAGAGCATCTTCCTCTAAGTAAGCTACAACAAGGCATAAAATCTGGTATATACCTTCAAGGAACATTTAGAGCTAGCAGAGAAAATTACTTAGAAGCTACTGTATGGATTCATGGAGACACTGAAGAAAATAAAGAGGCAAGTGTAAATTCCTTACACATTGAAATATTTTTTGTTCATTATCTTGTTGAATAAGTATTTAAAATTTTTTTGAGAATTCAAATTTGCCTTCGCAGTTTATCAGCTGAAGAAAGTCATAAATACTAGTATAATTTGTCATTTCTTTAGGAAATTGATTATTGAAGAAAACTATTAATCCACTTTTAAGAGAATAATAAGCTAGTCCATTAAATAATAAAAAATGAGATACTTCTGTATTATTTATTATGACCAATTATGATACATACTATTTGCATAACATAGAGTGCTTCACACACTTATGGCAAATATCAGCCATTTATTAGAGTTCTCACTGTCAGATACTCTTCTAACTCTTTGCATGCAACATTTTGTTTAATATTCAACCAAACCAATGACAAGGTATTCTTTTTCCATTTTACCAGTAAGAACCCTGAGATTTAGAGAGTTTAAGAAATAATCTCAAGTTTCTTGGTACTGTTGTAAGTTATGTTGGTGTCATGAACCCAACCCTTATTTTCTGACCTGTGTTTATTCTACTTAATATTTAAAAATTATAAGTATGGAACAAAGGAACATTATAAAAAATATTTAAAAAGAAGTAGAGATTACATAGAGATGTTTAGAGTATATATAAACTTATATTAAACAACCTTTCCATTTTTTCCATTAAGAATATCTGGGCATTTACCATTTGTTGTCCTTTTGTTTTTTGATACCAAGGATGGGTACTAGATCACTGAGCCACATCCCCAGCCCTATTTTGTGTTTTATTTAGAGACAGGGTCTTACTGAGTTGCTTAGTGCCTCGCTGTTGCTGAGGCTGGCTTTGAACTTTGAACTCTCCTGTTTCAGCCTCCCAAAGTGCTCATTTTGTTGTCTTAAACAGATAATCTTACAAGGACTTAAACATTTAAATCGAGCCGTTCATGAAGATATTGTAGCTGTTGAGCTTTTTCCTAAGAGTCAGTGGGTGGCACCATCTTCTGTGGTTTTACAAGACGAAGGGCAAAATGAAGATGATGTGGAAAAAGAAGAGGAGAGAGAACGCATGGTATGAAACCAAGAAGGTTTTTCTTTTTTTTCTGTATAACTTCATACTATTATTTAACTTGTCAGCTTTGGAGGAAGTTAAACAAGTTTCATTATTTTCAGAATTATTGAATGAAATTATAGTTGTGTGGGTTTAATAAATGTCATATACCATATTGTTAATTTTTGGTTTTTGAAGCATATAATTTGTTTTAATGTCTTACTTTACTCAGATGGGCTTAAATACAAAAAGACTATCAATTTAGTATAAAACTGGGAATGCTTGACATTCAAGTATACAATCTGAAGGTTTAAGTAATGAGGTTTAAGTAAATACAAATTTAAATTTTTCTGAAATGCTTTATGTAATTTTCAAATTCCATCAGCATAATGTGCTTGTGAGCCTTTTGTGTTCCTGTCTATTTAATTATTTCATCTCTAGTACCATACCATATTTATTAGGAAGAGAATATATTCAACCATTTTTTAGGAGCTAAGTTTACTTGATATGACCTATCTATTTTACATTTTATAATCACAAGAGTAATATAATTGGATAAACATACAACATTTGTAGGTCTTCTATTCTCATCAATTACATTTAGTTCTCTGGAGTCTTACTATAATATTGTCATTGCTGAATTCAGGCCTTTGGAGTTTGTTAGAGGTGAAATACCAGAGGAAGACCTATTTAAAATTATAGACATTGCTTATTTAAGTTTTTATTTTGGATATGGAAGAACCTTTAAAGATGTATCATTTTTAGTGAATTAATGAGTTCAACATGAATTAGTCATCATAACCATATAGCTTGGCTGATTAGTGTGAACAAGTTCTAATGTATACTTCCTAAACTTGTTTTGGTCATTAAACTCTCATATAAAAAACTGAAAAGACTAGGTTTTGATGTATTTATTCAGTTTTGTTTCATATTGTTCATTTCTGTAGTGCTTTCTTATGGAACAGTTTTTGTGGTTTGTTTTGGCATGCTCTGTCTAGAATTTTGAAGCATAAAGATTCTGTAGTTTTATGTCATAAAAGATTCTGTAGTTTTACTTACTCCCTGAATGTATTAGCATCCATGTGCATATACTAATTTTGAAGAGACATTGTTTCATTATGCTAGAGGGAAAATAACTGAAGATTTTCATTTTTATATCTCAGCTTAAGACTGCTGTAAATGAAAAAATGTTAAAGCCTACAGGTAGAGTTGTAGGAATAATAAAAAGGAATTGGAGACCTTATTGTGGCATGCTTTCCAAGTCTGATATTAAGGAGGTAAGTAAAGAGCATGTTAACTGTTAAAAAGTTATGAACATTTAGTAGGACTTAGAGACTTTCCTTTGTCCCTATTCCCAGAGTATGAGTGTGTGTGTAAAATCTTTTTCTGGAGCGTGAGGTATAACTCATTGGAGAGAGTGCTTGCTTATCATGCACAACATTTGTGGGGTCAATTCCCAGCAGTGCAAACAAACAAACAAACTTTTTCCATAATTTTCTCTAGTCTAGAAGACATCTCTTCACACCTGCGGATAAGAGAATCCCTCGAATTCGGATAGAAACAAGACAGGCTTCTACATTAGAAGGACGGAGAATTATTGTTGCTATTGATGGTTGGCCCAGAAATTCCAGATATCCAAATGTAAGCTTTAAATATTAATTTATCTTAGGATATTTAGTCAATAGTTTGTGAATAATATTGTTGCTTGTCATGAAAATAGAATCTATTTTTATATAGGATGAAAATTTAGGAATATTTCAACAAGTGACCTGGTAAATAGCATTTCCGATTTCAAGATTAATTTTGTGAAATTCCAGTGTAAAGCACGTAGTTACTTTTATTCAAATTCCCAAACAACTTTTAGTGATTGAGTATATGAAAAAAGTGTTGAGTCCTAAATAGATTTTAATCAAATTTAGAAACTTGTTTTTGAAGCACATTTTTAACTTGTAAATTAATAGGAAACATGTTCTGTGATATAAAAAGTGGGCCCTCATGAAATCTCCATCATAAATCAGTTGCGAAGTCTTGTCATTTTCAGTTTTAATTTACCAAAGTTTCATTTTTAAGAAGTTACTACAGCAACATTAAGAAATACTGAGGAAGTATGTAAAATGCTGAAGAATTTAATATAAAAATGAAAAATAGCAGTAAAATAGGCCTTTCTAATAACACTTTTGGTTTTAGGGACACTTTGTAAAAAATTTAGGTAATGTTGGAGAAAAGGAGACGGAAACAGAAGTTTTGTTACTTGAACATGATGTTCCTCATCAGCCCTTTTCACAGGCTGTTCTTAGCTTTCTGCCAAAGATGCCCTGGAGCATTACTGAAAAAGTAAGTTGAAAGAATTCATAGTGACTTTATAGGTTATCCTAACTATTTTTAATTTCTACATGTATTTTTAAATATGTAAAAATGTAGTCCCTCCTCTACCATATTTAGTTGCAGCACAAATCATTTGCTTTTTAACTGAAAGATAACTTTTCAAGGAGGCAGACACTAGTATTTTTCAAATTTTTCAAAAGCAGAGAAACCCTTGGTTAGAAGTCATGCATGATTGCCATCAAAAAATTAAAGCTAAGTTATTCTTAGGGAGATACTGATTTTACAAGGGTTGTATTGCATTTATACTATGGAATTTATTTATTTATTTATAATGTGGTGTATTCTAGGACATGAAAAACCGGGAAGACCTGAGGCATCTGTGTGTGTGTAGTGTGGACCCACCAGGATGCACTGATATAGATGATGCTCTTCATTGTAGAGAACTCAAAAATGGAAACTTGGAGGTATTTATATTGTAATAGTAGTAACATTCTTAACTAAATATAATTTTTGGACTCAGGATAGAATTTGTGAATTATTCTTGTGAAGTTACAGCTATAGAAACTAATGGGCATGTGTTAGAGGTTGAAATAGTGGATATGACTGAGTTCTTTTTCAATTCAGCTAAATTTCTTCTCCAACTCTACCCTATGAATAATACATATTAGCCTCTCTTTATTTTTATCTTTTGAAGGTTGGTGTTCATATTGCTGATGTTAGCCATTTTATTAGGCCAGGAAATGCCTTAGATCAAGAATCAGCCAGAAGAGGAACAACTGTGTATCTTTGTGAAAAGGTAAATGTGTTGAATTTAAAGTCTCTTAATCACTCATAGAAACTTTGGGATTCTTGAAAAATCAGTTTGAAATAATACATGAGTTAGTTATAGGAAATTCATGGAATAAGGGGGCCTAAGTTATTGAAAATGTTGCAATGTTTTGTTATTTGGTCTAAATAACAAGTAGATGTAGTTGATATAAATTGTTATGTAGCATTTATTCTTCTTCAAGTATGGTTCCTGTAAAGTTATAGGACAATTGTGAAAGTGAGGGCAAGATTAAACTTAGTCTAGATTCGTGGTCAGAGTTCTCTGCCTAACTTTTTTCAATAACAATTTAATCTCTCTTTTTTTGGGTGTGTTTGTAAAACAACACGTAGTTTGTTGTCAAGCATTGTCAGTCATAAAGCTGGTAGGGCTTGTGTTTACTTAGAAAGACCAACTTAGAAAGACCAAAGACCTCAAACTTTCACAGGTCAGCTATGTGGCTAGCGTACAGGACTTAAATTTAGATCTACAGACTTGAGGTCCAATTTTCTTTCATTACTTGCCTTCTGAAACAGTTTTGCATAGGTCCTTTTCTACAAATAGACTTTTCATTTGACATTTTCTCAATTCTAGGAGAAAAGACCAGAGCCTTCCTTTTTTCCCTCTTGTTCTCTTAATGCCAATTGATAATACAGCCCCAAATAAAAAGCTATGTAATCTGAGAATCTATTTATATCTTTTACAGAGGATTGACATGGTTCCAGAGTTGCTTAGCTCTAACTTATGTTCCTTAAGGTGTAATGTTGACAGGTATTTATGCATTTTTTTCATAAAAAATGTATATACGATTTTAACTGACTCCCATTAACAAATATTGTCTATCTCCCTTCATAGGCTGGCATTTTCATGTATTTGGGAAATAAATCACAATGCTGAAATCTTAAAAACCAGATTTACCAAAAGTGTAATTAACTCAAAGGTTAGTTTCACTGCTCGCCTCTGATGTTTAAAATCTTTGATACTTTTACAAGTTTCCTAGGTTGTTTTGAAAAATGCTTACAACATTAAAATTGTTTCAGTGTTGTAGCAAATTCTAGTTTTGTTTTTATTTGCTTAATTCTTGATGTTATTCAAATCAGGGACCACCGTAATTAAAGTTTTTCCTATTTAAAAATGCTTAGTGTTTTGTTCTGGGGCTGTAGCTCAGTGGTAGACCGCTTGTCTAGCATGTGTGAGGCACTGGGTTCAATGTAAGGCACCGTATACAAATAAATAAAATAAAAGTCCATTGTCAACTAAAAAATATTTTTTAAAAAATGGTTAATGTTTTGAAAAATACCATGGGCATCATCATCTTGTACACATTTTCTCATAAAAGTGATGTTGTATGTTATACTTGTATTCCAATATAACTAGCCTGAGATCATGTTCACACAGATGGAGCCAGGTTGTTCTCATTCTTTATCTTCTTTTTAAAAAAATTCTTCCCAGATTCAATTATAGTCTCTCTCATTTTGTCACAGCTATTCCCCCCAGTGTTTGCCAAGCTGTTTCCTTCTAAGTTTTCCAAACTTACCTTTTTTCTTTTCATTTAGTATCATTCTTTTTGGTTCTGAAAATTAGTGGTTTGGAAAAAAGGCAGTGTTAGACTGACAAATAGAGATGTGTAAATTATTTAAGCTTTACTAAAATTTTATTTTAAAATTACAATAAATTAATAATTCTAGACTTGATCAGCATGACAAAATTATATTATGAATTTAGAGAACATACAAAACATTTTTTAGGATAACTCAGCCCTTACAAGATAACGTGGTTTTCACTTTCTTATGTAGTTTCTAATTTTTACCTATGAAGCAAATTTCTTTAATAAGCTAAAGAAAGACGAGCTTATAAATAGTTACAGAAGTAACTATTTGTACATTTGGATTATCTACATTAGAGAGAAAATTTTCCCTACTATGATTTGTCCCACTTTTAGGCACTTAATTTTGGTATTTTGGATTTCCTGTAAAATATGATGTCTAGACTCTTAACAGTGTTGTTAATTATTTGCCATGAGTCAGGGAGTAATGAACATCTTGGAAAGGATTTCAGTTAATAGATCTAACCTGCCTTTGTTTTATTGTAGCATTACCTAAATACGTACCAACTGAAGTATGAAGTAAAGTTTAAACAATTTATTAACAATGCTGTCATTTTACTTTGTTTTAATACAAGTTTGCTTACATTGTATAATGCCTCAAATAAGAGTTAATTTACCAGAAATCATAGATGTGAAGCATAAATATTAGCTGTGATTATTTTCTTGTTATTGATCTAGGTTTTTTTAAGTTATGGATCTTTATTTAGTTTAAATATGAGACAAAATAATATAGTTTAAATAGTAAACTAGTTTTTATCATTTTTAAGAATTACATTAGTGTGAGCTTTCTTTTTTAGGCTTCTCTTACATACGCTGAAGCTCAGATGAGAATTGATTCAGCAGCCATGAATGATGATATTACCACTAGTCTCCGTGGACTAAATAAACTAGCTAAAATTCTGAAAAAAAGAAGAATTGAAAAAGGGTATGTTTTTAAAATAAAGCTGTTTCTTAATTCATTTTTAATGATATTAAGATAACATTTGGTCTCTAAAGTTTTTTATCATGGTCAGTGATGAACAGCTTAATAGGCTGAATAGAGACTTGGTAGAGACATCTCATTTCTTCTAGTTACCTTTTAAGTATTAGTTGATTCTAGACTGATGTTTGTTTGGGAGTTGTGCTCAAAAATATTGGGTTTGAGGTTAAGATTTTGACAAAATTCCATGAAGACAAGAACTTCTTAAGACTTCTATGGATTGTTTCAGTTTTAAATTAGAAATAATTTCCATATTGAACATTGATTTTCAGATATTTAAATAAATATAGCTAAAGTCCTGATTGCACTTTAGAGTTGGAAGAGATTTTTTAGTTCAGCTCCTTTCTTTTTTAAATGATTAAAAGTTACATAAGTACAGTCTTCCCAAAGATCTGATAGCTAGTGGCATAGTGTAGGGTCTTTAAGCCATTATATCATGATATTTGCTTAACTACAAAAGGTATAAGGTAAGGAGTATCAACCCAAGCTTGTTGAAGTAAAGCAGTTGAAAGAAGTTTGATTCTTGAAGGATATTTTTCAGTAGAAAAATTTGCAGATACTGATTTCTCATACCCATCCAAGATAATGTCAAAAGCAGTTACTACAAATGTTTTTTTAACAAATGCAAATCCACATCTACACTGTTTAATAAAAATGTGCCTATTTAAGTTCAACGGAGCATAGTGGCACACACCTACATCAATTTGGGAGGCTGAGAAAGGAGAATCACAAGTTCAAATCCAGCCTCAACAATTTAGTGAGGCCCTAAGCAACTTAGTAAGACCCTGTCTCAAAAAGTAAAAAGGGTCAAGGATGTAGCTCAATGGTAAACTTTCTCTGGTTTCAGTCCCCAGTACTGCCCCTCCCCAATTTGTTTTAAGTTTATTAAAATTAATTTCATAAGTTTCTTAGTCTCACCATCCACATTTCCAGTGTTGAGTTGCCACATGTGGCTTGTGACTACCATTTTTGGACACTGTGGATAAAGAACATCTTCATCAATTAAAAACTTCCATTGGACAGTTTTGTTCTAGAGGGTTATGCTGAGCCATTCCTATTTCTCCTCATATCTCAGTTTTCTGGGAGTTTTACATACAATATATATATATATATATATATATATATTTTTTTTTTTTTTTTTTTTTTCTGTACTGGGGATTGAACCCAGGGTACTTAACTACTGAGCTATATCCTCAGCCGTTTTTTCTAGTTATTCTTTTCAGGCAGGATCTCACTGAGTTGCTCAGACCTTACTAAGGCTGGCTTCAAACTTGTGAGCCGCCTCCCTCAGCCTCCAGAGCCATTAGGATTACAGGTGTTCATATCATCTTAAATAGGAAATTTGAAACTATTGAATGGTTATGTGTTTGTTCTAAAACCAAAAGAAAGTTATTAAACTCCATAACAAAGCTATTGCTCAAGCGAATCACTTAGATATCAGTAAGGGGTATATAATTGGATTTTTTATGTGTAATATAAAATGACTCATTATTCAGTGTACACACACACACACATATTTTTTACTATAGGCTTTCAGTATGCTGGGCATCAGAAGAAAGTTTATGTAAAGATAATTTTTAGGATGTTTATTTTGAAAGCAAAGTAGGGCTGGGTAGGTAAGTTAGTGATAAAGCTCATGCTTAGCATGAATGAGACCTTGGATTCCATCCCCAGCACCATAAAAAATAATAGATAAAAGCAAAATAAATAAAACACAATTTGAAGTCATATGAGTTTTGGCAGTTTTAAAGTAAGAGATGTAAATTTGCATTTGTAACCTAGTTTCTCAAGAATAGGAGTGATTCCCCCATCCCCTACCCCATGGTATCTTTCTGTGTTACCCAAGCTGGTCTTGAACTCATGAGCTCAAGTGATCCTCTGGCTTCTGCCTTCTAAGTAACTGGGACTAAAGACCTATCTGTACTCCTATGCCTGGCTCAGGAATGATACTTTTTTAACTCCAAACATAGCTTGTTTTTTTTTTTTTTTTTTGAATTGATAGTCATGTACTGGTAAAAGACAATCTCTCAATCTCTCAATCTTAGGGAGAATTAAAAATATAATAATTTTTAAAAAAGCATCTTTTTCTGCCCTTAAGTATTAATACTTTTGGGTAGAAATTAACATTTCAAGTGTCCTATGAAGAAAAAATTCAAAATGTGATTAGTATTCCTTGCTTTTTAGGTCAAGATGTATTAATAAACACATTAGATCTGATGTAGAACCTTGTTAAGTATTGTATGGCAAAAAAGAAAATGGAAAAGAATACTTGTTAAGATTCCCTTTCTGATATTCCCTCTGTGCTCTTAATAAAGGTGAGGGGAGTCGAGAAGAGGAGGACTTAAGAATCTCATTTAACCCCATCTCATCTTATGTTTTTCTTTTTCTTCCTTCTCTTTGGACATCCAAGATTGCCTGGCCTTATTAAAATTTTTGGTTTTAGGTTGGTTTGGAGCTGAGTTGATGAAAATAGCTTCAGTTATAAAGAAACATCAGACTCATATATGTAGCCTTGAGAATTTACTTCTCAAAAGAGAATGTGCCGGGGCTGGGATTGTGGCGCAGTGGTAGCATGCTCGCCTAGCACGCATAAGGCACTGGGTTCGATCCTCAGCACCACATAAAAATAAAATAAAGATATTCTGTCACCTACAACTAAAAAATAAACATTTAAAAAAAAAAGAGAGAGAATGTGCCAACTCATTAAATGAACCATACATATAAAGCTCTTAACATAGTGGATTATCTGGCACCTAGCACTCAAATGTTAATAGCCATCATTCCTTGTAACATTAGTGGTAGTGGTTTAACATTAGTGGTAGTGGTTTAAAAGTATATTCTACACAGATTAGCCAACAGTATCCTCTCTGTTTGCTAATCTGTGTAGAATATACTTTTGACTGTGCATCTTCTGATGTTACTAACCTATGATAGCAGTATCCTTTTTGCCTCTCTTCATTGTCTTTAATACATTGTTTTCTGTAGTAAATAAAATACTGCTAGTCACTTTCTGTATTTGTAAAAGTGATTGCAAATTTACGTAGCCCAGTAAAAACTTAGAGTTTGGATACAGAAGATATTCAAATTCTTCAACTGGGCATGGTGGCACACACCTATAATCCCAGCCACTCTTAAGAAGCTGAGGCAGGGGTATCGAAAGTTTGAGATCAGCCTGGGCAACTTAACAAGACCCTATCTCAGAAAAGCCGGGGATGTAGCTTAGTAGTGGAGAGTCCCTGACCTCAATCCCCAGTACTACAAAGCAAATAAACTCACTCTCAGAAGCACAGGACTCCGATTTTGCTGTCACTGTTCTCTCTTGTTAAATTCATTTTAGATCTATAAAATACTAAGCTGTTTATGAAAATAGAACATAAAACTCAGAGAATGGTTGTAAAGCCCTCAGAAGAACATCTCTTCTATACATGGTGTAGTCATTTTCTATTTTAAAGGAGTCACTTTTGAATTTCTTCTCCATTATTGGCTCATTTGACTAATTTACCTCTTTAATTTTCATAGGGCTTTGACTCTTTCTTCACCAGAAGTTCGATTCCACATAGACAGTGAAACTCACGATCCTATAGATCTGCAAACAAAGGAACTTAGGTAAGTGATTTTTTCAACAGGCAGTATATAAAATTTTTATCTTAAAAGTTGTCTAACATATATGCTAATAACTAAAACATATCCAAAATATGTATTTCTTATAATACATATAGAATTATAATTTTGCTTGGCTTTTGGAATATTTAGGAAAGTGTGATCTCACTTTTTAGTTTTTCTTATATAAAACTAAAATATTGGAATAGAAATATTCCTAATTTGACTCAGTTTGCTTTTGATGTATGATAGAATTGACTGGTAATAGTTAAAGTAAATAAAAGATTTGCCATGATTAATTACTTAAGTATTTAATATAAAATATACTGAGGTATGACAGGATAGTGATCAAAATCAAGGACTTTGGAGCCTAACTATTTAGGTTTGGATCCCACTTCTGCTGGTACTATCCGTGCAACCTCCAACAAATGATTTGTCCTCTCTCTATGCCTTAATTTCTGTCTATAAAATATGATTAATAATGGTACCTTCCTTATAGGACATTATTTATTGATGTTGTGTTACTGATTTAGTTAAGATTTAGGAGGCAATAACATATTTGGTTAAGTCAGAATTTTTGCTTCTTTCCATGCCTCTTACATGAGGTAATTCTGAAATGAAACACACACACACACACACACACACACACACACACACGTACTTTTCTAATAGGTGACCCAAGGGTTAAACATTGAAAAATACTCAAATTTTTTACTTAGGACCAGAATGTGCTATAGAGCTACAGAGCTAAAATTAAAAAATCCCTAGGGGGAAATGTCTGTGGGAATATGTCTAATGTTATTACTAACAATGAGCCCAATACTAAAGCTTTCTTGAGGAAAAGGTTGCTAAGAATACAACGAAAGTAGAATATCACCCATTTCCTCCCACCAAGAAGGAAAATCATACATCTAAGAGAATGTTCCCTTATGATTGGAAATCTTCCTAAATTTAAAAAAATAATGAAATTTAGACATTTCATCAAGAAATCAGATGTAATAGTAGAAACATGAATGAAAGAATACTGCATGTTCAGTGACTTGCACATAAAACAATGCAGATCACTTATTAAAGCAAGCCAAGAACATAGAAAAACTATAGAATGAAAGCAATATCAGGTTGGTCAAGAGTTTTGAAGTCAGATTGTATAGATTCAGATTTTTAAACTGATAACACTGACTTTTAACAAGAGAATACTGTTGTATATCCCTTATCTTCTAATCTGCAAAGCTGGTGTATGTGTGTGCATGTATTTATACATATATGTACCACAATGTCTGATCCATAATAAGGACCCAGATGAGCTATTGTAAATATATTCTTTTCATTTTAGTGATTTGTTGATAGGTTCTTTGGACCCAGTAAAAAGAGGTAAATTTTAGAGTTTATATATTAATAAAGTCAGTAATGTTCTAATTTTCTTGGGTGCCATCTGTAAAATCTCCTCTGGCAAGTTAGATTTACTCACTCTGTAGATGCATTATAAGAAATTGTTAGCATAGTAGCTAAGAAATGAAAGAGCCAGAAGATATAAAAAAAATACATGTGCACTGCACATGTATGAATGTTTACATAGGAAATGCTTTATCTTGTTGGTAGAAAAGGTAACTTGTGAATAAGTATGATATATGAAAGTATCAGATTCTCTTGCCTTGTTTAATGCTTTTTCCATTGGCAGAGAAACAAATTCCATGGTGGAAGAATTTATGTTACTTGCTAATATCTCTGTTGCAAAAAAAATTCATGAAGAATTTTCTGAACATGCTCTGCTTCGAAAACATCCTGCTCCACCTCCATCAAATTATGAAATTCTGGTTAAGGCAGCTAAGTCCAAGGTAAGGTTCTATAGATGATTAATTAATTGTATTTGTATTTGGGCTATCATCTATCCATTGCACAAAAGAATTTATATTGGGGCTGGGAATATAGTTCAGTGGTAGAGCACTTGCCTAGCATGCACAAGACCCTGGGATAATCCCCAACATTGCAAAAAAAAAAGTATACATTTACATTTCCATAAAAGTTTTGTTGTTTTTCTCTCTTTTTTCATCAGAGATTGAGTGTTCGTTCTTGATGTGGTGAAAATATACCAGTAGTTCTTTTGATGGAGAGAGAAAGAAAAAGAAAAGCTCTTTCTTTTAAATTTGCCTGTTTCCTCTATAGACTTTCACATCTGCTTAATAAAATCTTTCAGTGTCTAAGGAGCACCCAATGCTTCTTAACTCAATGCCAGAAGTTCTAGACTAAGTTATTTGCAGTATCCTGGACATATAGAGGTCTCCCATATCTCTGTCCATTATACATGGTTTCTATGAACTGCCTAACTTTAGAGATGTACAGATAATTTATTTTCTTTTCAACAAGTTAAGCCCTCTTTTTATCATGTCCCTCAAATAGAAGGCTACTTATTTCATACATTGAAAAGAGGAAAAAAGGCACCATTTTTTCAGCCCTGCATACACCCTGCCTCTAGATAGCTGGCTTTCATTTACCCTTGGGGTAAACTCTAGCTTACATTGATTTTCCTTGGGTCATTATTAGGTCCTGTTTTTCCTGTGTAGAAGAGAGGTTGAAAGGAATAGCTTTAGATAACAGATATTATTTTAATAGCATGGTATAGGATTCTCATTTTGGTTCAGACCTTTAGAACATACCTATCCTTACCATGTCCCACAAAACAAATCAGCTTTTCTGCTCCAAGGATTACTGTATATGTTAGAAATTCCTCTCATTGTTTTATTTCTTCCTAAGACCTGGATAGAGGAAGGAATTTTTTTATTCATGAATATTTTTTATTGATCTCCCCAAGATAGAATAAAGGCACTAAATACATCAGATCACAGCGTTGTACTAATTGGGCTTTAGTGAAAGTTCAGTGTCTTTGACCTTTACTTCTACTCTGAATGGAAGGAAAGTACCTGCAGAGAAAAATCCAAACATACTGAATTGTATCCAGATCTGCTTTGATTTTCTTCACCCCCAGGGAGATTCACAAACACAAACCAGACTTTGAGAAATAATAGAACTACTGCTACCACTATCTTTTTTTCTCCTTATAATTTCTTCACAGTCTTGATACTTTAGTATCTTTAAATGCATTCAGGAAATTTTTAAGCTTTGGTATTGTACAAAACAATCACCACTTATAAAGCTATTTTTAGTACTTCTAAGTAAGGGATAAAAAGGTTAGAACTGGATTATCTTGTTAAAAAACAAAAACAATTGGTTCTATTTATATTTTGAAGACATAGTACTACTAATTAAGGAATGTTTCATATTGTGCTTTTTCCCTTCCTTCTATTCACAGAATTTGGAAATTAAGACTGATACAGCTAAGTCTTTGGCTGAATCTTTGGACCGGGCCGAATCTCCTGCTTTCCCATATCTAAACACTCTGTTGAGAATATTAGCCACTCGTTGTATGATGCAAGCTGTATACTTCTGTTCTGGAATGGATAATGATTTTCATCACTATGGTTTAGCATCCCCAATATACACGCATTTTACTTCTCCAATCCGAAGGTATTTTTTCCTTATAGAATTATGTTGTCCTTAATTTATTTATTCTATAGTATGTAAAGTTTTACCCTAGGTGGATAGATAAAGATATAAATGCTTGCTTATAACTCAGGAAAGGAAATTTTCTATTAATTTCTTACGATATCTGTTTTTTTTGAGAGTACCAAGGATTGAACTCAGGGGCACTCGACCACTGAGCCACATCCCCAGCCCTATTTTATGTTTTATTTAGAGATAGGGTCTCACTGAGTTGCTTAGCACCTTGCCGTTGCTGAGGCTGGCTTTGAACTCGCGATTCTGCTCTCTCAGCCTCCCAAAGTGCTAGCAGTATCTCAATATGACACACTCCCTGCTACTCTAAACTTAATTGCAACTCTGAGAAAATATTTAGACAATAATTCTTGTCTTCTTTGTCTTCTTCTATTAGAACGGCACTTTGCTAATAATAATAATAAGGATCCTGAGATTAATGAATATGTTGAATATGTAATATATGGTTAATTTTGAATTTTAAAAAAGACATTTTAATGCTAATTTGCCATGGTTCTTTCTTCTTTATACATCTAGGTATGCAGACATCATTGTTCATCGACTGTTGGCTGTGGCTATTGGGGCTGACTGTACTTATCCAGAGTTGACAGATAAACACAAGCTGGCCGATATATGTAAAAATCTTAATTTCCGGCACAAAATGGCTCAGTATGCTCAACGTGCATCGGTGGCTTTTCATACCCAGGTATTTGCCTTCCATCAGTGATGTTAGGAGAAAATTTTGTTCATTTTTTACTTAATTTCAAAATTATTTTTGTGAATTTCCAAATATTTTAAGACAATTTTTAATAAGGCTGTATGTTATTTTACAGTTATTTTTCAAAAGCAGAGGAATAGTAAATGAAGAAGCCTATATACTATTTGTAAGAAAGAATGCTATTGTGGTATTAATTCCAAAGTATGGTTTAGAAGGTACAGTTTTTTTTGAAGAAAAGGACAAACCAAAGCCACATCTTATTTATGACGATGAGGTACAGTAATTTTAATGTACTCTTTTCTTGGTTACGGAGGCACTTCTTGACAGTTCACAATTGGTGGCTGTAAAGTTTGAAACTATTTTCTGTACCCTATAGAATTTAGGCCAGAAAATCCACATTGAAAGGATTGACTAAAGTATTGTTTTACTCACAAAATTTCTCAGTTCTTCCCACATAGGAATGTTGTTCTTGACTTCTTCTATAGCATGTAAAGTTTTACCCTTGGTGTACAGGTAAAGAAATAAATGGTAGTGATTGCTTATACCTCAGGGAAAGCTTTTATTTTTTTATTTTTGGATACTGGGGATTGAACCCAGGGGCTCTTTACCACTGAGCTGTTTCCAGCCCTTCTTAATTTTTTTTTTTCTTTTTTTTGGGTGCTGGAGATTGAACTAAGGGACACTCGACCACTGAGCCACATCCCCAGTCCTATTTTGTGTTTTATGTAGAGACAGGGTCTCACTGAGTTGCTTAGCGCCTCGCCATTGCTGAGGCTGGCTTTGAACTGGCAATTCTCCTGTCTCAGCTTCCCTACTTAATTTTTTTTTAAATGTGTTTTTAGTTGTAGAAGGACACAATATCTTTATTTGTATGTGGTGCTGAGGATCAAACCCAGTGCCTCACATATGCAAGGCAAGTGCTATACCACTGAGCTAAAGCCCCAGCCCCCTTTTTAAGTTTTATATTGAGACAGCATCTCACTAAGTTGCTAAGATTGACCTTGAACCTGCTATCCTCCTGTCTTAGTCTCCCACAGGCGGTGCCACTGTGCCCAGAGGAAAAATCGTTTAACTTTTTCTCTCATATCACATACTTTGTCTCCGTAAATTTAAAATAGGACTACAACTCTTGAGAGAACATTTAAACAATAATTTGTGCCTGAGAACTTTGGTTTCCTTTACTAGAACAATTTTCTAATTAGTGGGGTGAGAATACTGAAATTAATGAATATATATTGGGAACAACTTAATGAAAGGAGGAAGTATGCACATAAATAGGTCATTTTTATTTGAGATTACTGAATTAGTAACTTTTATCATTAAACACTTAGATACTTACTAATATTGAAGTAATTTTTAAACTTTCAAGTTATTAGGAAAGATAAACTATAAAGAATTAGAACAGAGCCTCAAGTGTAAGAAACAATGAAGTATGATAAAGTATGTTTTTTTTAAGGTACCATCACTTAAAATAGAAGGTATAGTGTTCCACGTGTTTGATAAAGTTAAAGTGAAAATCATGTTAGACTCCTCTAATCTTCAGCATCAGAAAATCCGAATGGCCCTGGTAGAACCACAGGTGAGACGATATTTAGTAATTTCTGCGTTATGATGAACAATAGTACATAGTTTGTGGGGAAAAAAAAAAGGGAAATAGTTATTTCTATTTAATTTAAAGAAAATTCTGTAAATAGTGTGGAGTACAAATATTTGCTTAGCAAATCCCAGTTTCTCACTGATTTCCCTTGACATTTGAGATTCTCCTGAGGTCCTTAATGCCAAAATCAAAGATCTTTTCAGTTCTCCTGCCTAATCCCTTTTTGCAGGGGTTTTAGAAACTACACTTTTGAAAACCAAATGTATGTTTCACCTGATACTCTTTCTTAACACTTAAGATCTTAAGTTATTATTCTTTCTTCCTGACACAACATACCCAAGACCTCTGATGCTCTCTAGCAATCACAGTGGCTCCACTAGGGTGAATTGGACATGAGGAAGCCGTGCATTAGTTCAAAACACATTGCCCAAATGACAAGCTTTTTAGCTAATGAGACCATGTCTACCATTTTCATTTCTACACCACTATAATTTTTGTGTGTAAAGAATGTATACTTGGAGTGTAAAAATCTTTATAGCTCCTTCTCCCCACCCCTACAGCATTTTAAAATTCAACACAATAATGGGAAAAAGGGGTCAAATGAGAGTGTGGTTGATTTCTTATTTTATGCCTCTAATCACCTTTTCTCTTTGCATTATTTTAGATACCAGGAATAAGCATTCCCACTGATTCTTCAAATGCAGACCTTAATGAACCAGGGAAAAAGAAGAGGAAATTTGAAAAATAGCTACGTTCATTCAACAAAAAAACCACTCAAAGATGGTTTTCCTTTAAAAGAAAAATTGAGAATACTTCTAAGACTATGTGTGTGATAGTTTGTTACCTTTGCGTACATTTTAATAATTTTAGAAATTTGCATTTTTATTGAACTGTTGACTGTGTCTGTCTTATACTACTTCATTTCTTGATTGAACAGAACTATTTATGCAGAAAAATTCAATTGAATATCCATCACTTAAATAGTGACAGGATAGCAACTTCAGGGATCTGTAAAGATCATTTAAATTGAGCAGTCATCTGCTCATTGAAGAGCAGATTAATTTTGCATAAGTACTTTGATTATTTAATATTGGTAGGGAAAAAAATCTATCATTTTTCTACAGAGGAAAATAGAACATTTTTAGAAGCAAAGAACAATCCTTTTTAAGACTTAAAAGCTGTCAGTGTTTGATACGGAATCTCCTTTGCCATATTAATTTACCTAATTTAGGTTAAGTGTGTTAAAAACCCTCCTGCATTTTATTCATGGTCCTTGAACATCTGTGAATATTTGGGAATTGGTAGGAAGACATTAAACAGGATGTTTTAACCTGACTAGGAAAATAGTTTTTTGTTGCCAGGTAATATGCGATTATTATCCTTGACCTTCAGCTCCTATGTCTCCCCAGAATAAGGCATTTGAGGTCAGGAGTGGTACTTTAGATGTCTACACCTGCTTATAAAGACGACAATGGCTTTTAAATTGCATTTGTATCAGATTAGATAGGAAGGGGGCATGTATTAAGGACATTAAAAGGAATAAATTAAAATAAGTTGTATTATTTGGTGTGCCATATTAACTACTTCCCTTGCTAATCACAGACTGTTAATGACTAAATTGGTGTTTTTAATAATATTTTGGAAAAGGGTTGCCTTAAAGCATTTTACTTTGCTTATGTAATTTCTTAAGCATTTATGGTGTACCAGATTTATCAACTGTCATGTAAACTCTTTCTGCCTTCAAGGAATTCGCATTTCATTGAAAAGATTGGCAAATAAATTAGCAGATCAATTAATTGGGTATAATACAATATTTACAATCATGTAGGCACTCAGTAACTGTTGAATGATCTTTTCAGTTTCCTGTTACTGAGGAAATTATCCATTCATTGGGGCAGAACTTGTTTCAGTTAATTGAAGAAAATCAGCCTTGAAGTCTTGCTCAAGTAAATAGGTCATTTACATCCTAATATTAGGGCAGGAGTGGAGTCAACAAGCCTTTTCTGAAAGGGCCAGAACATTTTAGACTATGTTGGCTTATAACTACAACTGTGGCACTCAACTTGGGTGCTACTACAGTGCATAAGCGGCTATAGACAATAGGTGAATAAATAAACACAGCTGTTTTCCATCAAAGCCTTGCTTATGGGACATGGAAACTTAAGTTTCATAAAATTTGTGTGTCACAAAGCATATTCATATTCATTGATTTCCCTCCTTTAACCATTTAAAAATTGCCTGCAGGCCACAGTTTATCTTCAGTGGAGGAAAAAGGGGGGCTTTTTGATAAAATAAGGCTATTACTAAACTTATATTTGTTATCTTCCCAAATTTGCTTTCTTATGCCTAATTCAGGCATTAGGCTCAAATGAGTAAAGATAATCAAAAACCTTGTTATTTCCCTCTAAGGCTTCTTTTTAGTGGCACTTACTATGTTAAGGAGCTTATATAGAATACAGTTAGCCTTTATCTGGGTTCCACATCTGCAGATTGAATATTTAGGGGAAAAAACTATCTGTATTGAACACGTAGAGACTTTTCTTGTCATTATTCCCCAAATAATAACAAAATAACAACTATTTATACTGTATCAGATATTATAAGTAATCTAGAGATGATTTGAAATATATGGGAGAATATACATAGGTTGTATGCAGGCTGCCATTTTATATGAGACTTGAGCATACATGGATTTTTACATTCACAGAGGGTCCTAGAACCAGTGCTGCACTGATAACTGAGGTATGATTATATTTCACTTAAAAAGCTCTGTGAGATGGGACTACTGTTCCCATTTAACAGGTGAAAAAGTTGAGCTTTTTGGCCTACCTATATCAAGTAATGACAGAAGGGATTTGAATCTAGGTTATAATCACTACTTTGTTCTTTATTTCTTGACTTGTGCTATCAAAAAACAATAGCCAGGGAGGTTCCTACTAAAGGCCCAGAACTCATAAACAGCAGTTGTTTTTAGATAAATTTGTATTGAATCTAAAGCCTATGTGATTAGACTCAACTTTCCAATGCAGTATCTTTAGAAGCCTCATGGCTTAATGGGCATTCATGGTTAGTATGTTGATGAAGACCATGACCCAGGACATAAGAAGGAGCTTTTTCTTTGTGGGTTCGCAATAAACTGATACCTTATGGAGTATTTTTGGAGAATAAGGAAGAAAATGATGCAATAATATGTCTTTATTTCTTAGGGCTACTTATAATTCTCTTTTGAATGAGACAGGTTTTTAATGATTAGTATATACAAATATACATTCTCAAAAGATTCATAAACATATGCCCATCTACTCCCAAAATGAATATTTTTTTAAATAGCTATAGTTGACTTACATACTCACCCAACTATTAAACTTCATAGTTCTAAGGCAAACAGAACTCCACTGTTCCCCAATTCAAGTGTTTTTCTGATTTTCCCATGTTTTAGTCCTCTCCTTAGCCAAGCTTGTACAGGAAAGGGTGTCCTTGCCCTAAGAGTGGTGGTATATTTTATTCTAGCATCTCACATTTACCCACTCCCTGCCCAGTGCAATACACATGATGCTGTTAGTGCTATCTTCCCAGTAGTTACATTTTTTAAAAAGGTATTTATGAATACCTTTTTCACTTAACAGTTTATTTAAATCTTGATATAAAACTTACTGAAGTAGAAAGGAAGTTAAATGGGTTTTCTAAAATTTTTATTCATTTCTGTGAGAAAATCAGATTTTTTAAAAAGGTATTCATAAATACCTTTTTGAAAACAAATGGTTCAAGAATAAAAATTTTAGAAAACCCATTTAACTTCCTTTCTACTTCAGTAAGTTTTATATCAAGATTTCATTCACATAGATTATAATTGAAATTCATTTGTGTTCACAAGTTTTTGTATAAAAATCTAGAGTGCTTTCAGTTTAAAATTTTGTCCCATGATCTTGAACTATTGCTAAATTTAGTGCTGTCAATTAGGCTTAAGTAGTTCTTTCATTGACCCTGTAGGATAGGAGCAAGTCATCAGCTCTGTCACAATTTTTTATTGTTAAATGCATCACTCGAGATAAGTACAAAAATATTTATTGACAAAAAATAAACTTGTAATCAGCAACTTGAAGTTCTAGGAGCTTTTCTGTTGTTCCTATGTCACTAAATTAAGCCCTTGATTTTTCACATTATGGAGGGAAAGGAAAAAAGCAATGTTACTTGAAGCAGTTTTTCCCCAATCACCATCAAATTATTGATCCTATGCATAAAAGTACACAAGGAGCTATTCAGCAATAATCTTTGATTCTGACAGAGGTGTTTTACGTAGTGTTGTACTGAGATGGAGTTGCTGTTTTCATCCAATACCTCTGTGTTGTGAGGTCTTCCTGTGATAAAGAAGAAAATTTTCAGTTTAAATAGGACCATTCAAGAATTCAACTGTTAAGTGAACTGTTTTTAAAAACTGAATTCAAATTTCCTTAGCAAAAAGGGATAGTAGACATGTGTGTTTTAACAAATCAAAGTTCTGTATCAAAAAGAATCCCTTCTGTATCTGAATGCCTGCTTACATTTAGATGGATAACTATAATTATACTTCCTGAAATTGGATGGATTCATCATAATCAACTTTTTCAAGTGAATCTTAGATTTGTTTTGATACTACGTACAACAGAATGACAAAATGAAAAGGAAAAGCTGGCCTTCCTGTTAAACTCCATTTGAAGAGTTAGGTGTAGTTGTTCACTGCTGTTGCTAATACCATACTGTAATAAACTGGCATATAAAAATAAAAGACTGTCCTGTCAAGTGCCTAAAATTATGATTGGTTTCAAGTATGAACATATAATTAAAACTACCTTATCAAAAAAACTCAGTTGAAGTATAGCACCTTCACACAAACACTTTACCATATCTAAAATAAAAAATGTGTTATCTTACTCAGAACAAGCAAATCTTTAAAAGCTATTCCATTTCTTTAAAAAAAAAATAGCCGTTAGGTGTTTTTAACCTGATACACAATCTCTCAATTGTGCTATCTCCCCCTCTGATAAATTCTTTTATTTTTCCAAGAAAGCAAAATCAACATTGGAGGCAAAAATGTATGCCTCTTCTACTTCCCTGTAATTTTAAGGAGCTGACTTCACTTGCTGTTATAAGTAGAGCTAGTTCTGCCTCTCCTACATACTCTTCTCTTATACTCTCCATAATGGGGAAAGTTAAGAAACTGAAGTGTTTGGACTTAAAAACCACCTTCTGCCACTGTTAATTAAATGAATGTACAGGATAGGGACATACATGATAATCAAACAGAATGGAGGAAAATAGGTTGAAAAGTCACAGCAAATATTTCCAGCCTATAACCATATTAAGGTTATATGTATTTTCTCCATACCTTAGTATTAAAAACTTGAGATTTATTCTCAACTTCAAAGGTTTTAGCATCACTTTCTTTGCAGTAACTTTCTGTCCCAATGGTATCCATAATGTTGCTTCCACAAGTCTGTGTATTATAACCACTATCCATCTGACAGGAATGAGGAGAAAAAAAAAAATATATACCTAAGAATAAATATGCAAACTCTGATTCACTTATCTAATTTACATAAAACACTGTAAAGAACTTAAAAGCTCAATAAATGAGTTACTATACACTATCATTCATTACATGTGGATAAATATATTTACTGTTAATCAATGAACAAAACTTTTTTAAAATACATAAACATCAAAGGTAGTCTATACAGAACTGGTAGTTTTTCAGTGTAGTGCTTTACTTCCAGTGAAATATATTTTGTAATTTCCTTCAGAATCCGTGAATAAGCCACTAAGAACATGCTTTACTATTATTTTGTGATTATACCCAGTAAATGAAAATGAGGATTACAATCAACTTCACTTTCCAAGCTTATCTTTAAATGGTTTAGGTGCCTAAAAGGAATGTCACTTTTAAGAGTATTCAAAATAATACACATTTCTTTTAAATAAAAGTGGGTTACATTATACTCATGCAATTGTTCACAATAATGTCACATGTAATGGTTTTACATGTTCAATTTTTCGTGTTAATAAAAACTCTTGCATTATGAAATACACTGTTCTGGCCCAGAAGAGCAAAAGAAAAAGATTCTAGCAAACTTTTTTTTTTTTTTTAATTTTTTTTTTTTTAGTTGTAGATGGACACAATGCCTTTATTTTATTGCTTTGTATGTGGTGCTGAGGATCGAACCCAGGGCCTCATGCATGCGAGGCAAGCGCTCTACCGCTGAGCTACAATCCCAGCCCTCTAGCAAACTTCTAATGTGGTACATACAGTAATCCCTTCTTACCTGGGAGATATGCAAGATCCCCAGTGAATGCCTAAAACTGTATATACCAAATCCTGTGTATATACAATGTTTTTTGTACTATAACTACATAACTCATTTTTAATTTATTAATTAAGCACAATAAGGAATTAAATAGAACCATTATAACTTATTAAAAGTCAAGTGAATGTGATCTCAAAATATCTTGTAAAAAACAAAAATCTTACTGTACTGTCTCCTTTTCACTTCAAGGAAGTACGTTATGGTTTCTCTTTAGCATATCTACACTGCCATCATCACTACTCTCACACTTTGTGAGAGTTACTAACTATAATAAGAGTAGGACACACACTTCAATCTTGAGGGTTAATGTGATAACCTTGATGACTACTAAGTGACAATGGATATTTTACAGTATGGACATGCTAGAAAAAAAGATGATTGACACCCTGGGTAGGATGATGAAGGATAATGTGAAGTTTGTTTCATCATGCTATTCAGAATGCCATGCAATTTAAAACATGAATTGTTTATTTCTTGAATTTTTCATTTAATATTTCTGGACCATGGGTAAACTAAACCATGGAAAGGAAAACTGCTGATAAGAGGGACTACTGTTTATGAAACACATTTATTGAATAAAAATGCCAGATCTTATATGGCACTCTATGTAATGCTATTTTAATTTCTTTTCAACATCCCTTTACAGATAAGAAAGCTAAGGTCAAGTGCCCCTGAGTTCAATCCTCATTACAGAAAAAGAAAAAAGAAAACTAGGTTAATTTTTACAATGTTATAAAGTAATGAGGTAGTAAAATTTGAGGCTCCAAAGCTCAGGTTCTATTCACAATACAATGCTCCATTTACTTTCATAATGCTGAGCACCAAACAACACAAAAAATATCCCCCAAAAGGGATTCCTAGTACTTAACCCTTCTTTGCAAATTAGGGGCAGAAGGAAGACTGTACTTTTGCTCCCCTTCTGAACATTTATAAGAGCCTAGAAAATACCTCCTACCACTTATAATCCCCCAAAAGATGTCCCTTGTTTTCAGGGATGGATGCATATTTGCTCACTACTGGGAGTCATGTTTCATTAGAACAAAAGCCTTATGAAATGTAAAACAGAATCTAACATTATATCTCAAGGGAAACACTTTGTTCTGCTAACATTCAATAGATATTTGATAAAAAATGTAAATATCAGATTGCTTCCAGAGAATTTGCCAATTACCCTTTGTTCTAATATTCATCACTTCCAAATAACTGGCTCATAACTCAATACTAATACATAAATGAATCAGTCAAGGGAAAAGTTACTCAATAGTGCATGAAGGAGTAAGGCACACTGGGAGTCTGTCACATACTATAGGAAGAGTAGGATCAATGAGAGCCCCACTGAGATGGTAGCTGACCTCAAGACTCTTATCTAGACCACTACCCATGTCAGTGCCTACTGTGTACCAGCCAGGCCACACAGGTCATCTTGTTATTCCCATGGGCAGCAAGATGGGCATCAGTACCACTTTGTAGTGGAGATTAAAGAGAGTACTAAAAAAGGTGAAACAGTCATGGTGTATTCACTGTCAAATGGATCCTGCCCTAAGATCCCAAAGCCTGGAAATAAGAAAACACTAATTCAAGTTTAGTTCTAAGTGCAAAGTACATATTCTTAGGATACTTTTAAATGTTCTATATGTGGTCAATCATCCTACATTGACTTTGTTCCTAAATTGATTTTTCTATCACATAAATCAGATGTCATAGTTGTTAAAAAACCCTTTAATGCTTCCCAGTTCTCAAAAGTTGTGCTTTTCAATCACATTCCTTGAAATGCAGCCTCTGAAGTTCGGCCCTTCACTCATCACTGTGGACACCCCTTGCTTGCCACCATTCAGAGGACCTTGTCTCCCATTACTTCCTATCAAGTACTTGTTTAGTCACATTTTGTAACCACCAATCATATTATTATCCTATAATCCTATTCCTTATTTTAAAGAAGAGGTCGTAAGTTGAAAAAAGTTGTCATTTTTTGAAGTTCATAAAGCTAACAGGGAAGAGCACTATAACTGAAATCTGCCATTTGTTTTTCTAAGCCCATATTCTTTAATGCTAATGTTAGCCCCCCCAAACTACAAACAATGGCACCCATGCCCAACCCGGCCTCTGTCCTCTGATAAAAGTGGAAGGATTACTTCTGCCAATCCTGCCAGGGTTCTATATTCTATCCCACCTTGCATGCCCCAGTTCCCACATCTATAAAAAAGATCACCATTTTACACATTAGGATATTATTGCATCTCTAAATTATTATGAGGTTTGAATTCTGACCCTAAAACACTGGGCACAGTCTCTGGAACTTGAAAAGGACACATAGCTGATACCTATTAATAATTCCTGCCAAATTCCTAGTTTTAAAACATCTCTTTTTCTTACGTTTAAATATGCTGCCTCCCCTCTCTAAAGTAAACACAAGGTGAAAAAACCAAACTGCAAAAAATGTTGGACTCTTTTTTTTTTTAGCAGTACTGGGGATTGAACTCAGTGGCACTTTAAACTACATCCCCAGCAGCCCCCACTCCCGATTTTATTTATTTATTTTTGTGGTGCTGGGGAATGAACGCAGGGCCTTGTGCACATGAGGTAAGCACTCTGGCAACTGAGCTATATCCCCAGCCTCTCAATTTTATTATGAGATGGAGTCTAACTAAGTTGCCCTGGCTGCCCTCCAAACTTGTGATCCTTCAGTCTTAGCCACCCCAATCTCTGGGATTACAGGTGTGCACTGTGCCCAGAGCCAAAATTATGGACTTTGATGTTTGCCTCTATCATTTCTTTCCCTTCACAAGTCAGTCTGTTCAAAGGGTTATCTATACACATGATTTCATTTCCTCACCTTCTTGAACTTTCCTTGTATTCACTTTTCACCTCCCCATCTTGAGGCTGTTCAATTATTAGTTACTTTTGTTATTACTCCAAGAAGCCACTTTCCAAGGCCTATATTCCTTGCTCTTGTTTTGACATTCTTTCCTGTTCAGACTCTCACCTGTGCTGTTTTACCCCACTCTTGGTATTGCTGATTTTACCCAAGGCTGGGTGTTGAAGGTGGTGATGACACTTTAAGTGGAAAAGAAGGACTCTCACCTGTGCTGTTTTACCCTACCCTCGGTGTTGCTGATTTTGCTGATTTTACCCGAGGATAGGTGTTGAAGGTGTTGATGCTGTTGTGAGTAAAGAAGAAGGATCTTGAATGGTGCTTTGAGGAGAAAGACTCTGAAGGTGATAATGGTGCTTTGAGGAGGAAGACTCTTACCTATGTGTCTATCCCATTCTTGGTGTTGCTTATTTTACCCAAGGCTGGGTGTTGGAGGTAATGATGACGCTTTGAGTGTACTTGCAAACCTGTGTTGTGTTATCTGGTCTTGATTGGTGAGTGCTTATTGGGCTGGAGCTGCTCTCTCTTTCTGTTTTTTCTATATTATTGATTCATTATATACAATATTCAATATTGCAAAGTATAACTGTTGCTTGCTTTGTTATATTGTCTCATATTAAAGCTTACAAAACCCATCCTGTTGTGAGGCTGGTGATTCACCCCACGAATCTGCCTAGATAAATTAGTCTGAGCTCAGCAATTCTTGGTCATAGATCCAGACCAAGACAGTAACAGAGTTAGAAGAGTGCCGGTACATTGAAATACTGTATAAAACTATCTATTACTGTGAATCAGTATAAACTTGGATTTAAGAACATGGACTCTAAAGCCAGGCTGTTAGGATCAAATCTCCGTTCTACCACTTACTAATTATAAAAGTTTTAGGAAACATACTTAACTTCTCTGAACTTCAGTTTTCTCATCTGTAAAATGGGGATATTAATACATCTACTTCAAAGGATTACAGTAAAGATGAACTGTGTTAGCATACATAACGGACTCACAATAGTGTTGGGCACATACCAAATGCTATGTAAGTGTTAGATGTTGTTACCAATAAATGGCAGTCAAGAATTTGCCCTTGTGACTATTTTGAAGTTCATTCAATATTCTCTGCAAAATTACATAATAGTATAATTAATGGAACAAATGTCTTTCAAAAATAAGTATACTTCAGATGAAATATATATATCTGTCAAATAAAGATTACCTATTGGCAGACACTGGAAAATTGGAGGTGTACAATTAAATGAAAAATATGGGTTACAAATCCCATTTTTAAAAAGTACAAAAAGTTATACATAAAAATGCTTTAAATTTTGTTTTCTCCCATAATCACTTAAAGAAAAAATACTATTGTACTTTTAGAACATAAATATTGTACCAGAAATTGCATTCCTTTGGCACTAAATTCACATGAAAGATGAATCCTGAGAGGCTGCCTTACTGTGGCAATCTACAAACACAAAGCAGCTTGATTTCTTTCTGCTCTCATCTTTTCTTACTTTAATAGGAAATATGCATAATAATGCATACTGTATTATGCACTATGATATGCATAATTGGCTCTAATAAAAAGAAATTAATCCTCCTGATATCACTTGGCATTGATTTTTTTTTTAAGTATAAAATGCTACAGTCCTTACATTTAACCCATTAGCTTTTTCAGACTATACTCTTAGGGAAAAAAGGGATAAAAAACACCAAGGGAATACATAAAGGACAATAGAATATTAAAATATCTTACCTGAATGTTACTGCTTTCACAAGGGAGAACACTGCTTTCTGCAAGAGGTGACATGCACATTTGAGAATTTTCAATACTGAAGGCAATTCCACTCACAAAATCAGTCATGGGCAAACTCCCATTATCAACTGGCTCCTTAATCCAAGTATTCTCATCTGCTGTCTCTATAGGATCAACCATATCCACAGTGTCATTCTCTTTCTCACTTTCCACATCCTGCAACAGGGCTAGTTCCTTCTCAGAAACACTGGACTGATTTTGTGTAATAGACATGGCAGTCACAAGTAAATGTGGGCCACGTGTAGAAGTGTCAGTTTTCAGTTGCTGAAGGTGTATTTCTGCAGCATCCATGACTGGAGATGAGAATTCTGTGGAAGGAACATTCTCTTTGTTTTCTTCATCTTCACTGTGAGTCTCAAGAGTGAAAGGTATCCTAATCAGTGAGGTCCGATACTGAGAACCACCTCTACACATCTCAAGTCTCATAGGAGACCAATTTTTAATTGGTGAGCAACCATCAATATAAGGACTTCTGATGCATGGATTAGTAATTCCATTAGAATTTGTTCCAGATGAAGCATCAGGAGAATGAAAAGTAAGCTTCCTTTGTTCTAAAAGATTAGAAGAAAAAAATCACATCATAAAAACATGAAAACTTTTGGAAATGCCATTACTAAATGGTAATCATCATATTTCATACCAGAAAAATTGGATTTCTTTAAGAGTTCTGTTGTACAAAAGTGAAATTTTAAGTGTTAAAACTAATAATGTAAGTAAATGTGACTCAATAAGCAGGAGGAGGCTCAAAAATAGTTTCTCTGGCTTTTCCCCTATTGTATAATATTTTACTCCCTGAAAATTATTTTCTCATAAATATATCACTATTATACCAAAATCATTCATAATAATATTACCTGTACATATCTCAAGTAGATCCCTAGCAAATCAATTGAGAGCTACAATGTAACAGCTATACCCGGTAAATTAAATACATAAAAATGTATTTGCTTTTATGCAAAATACCATAACCAACATCAAAAGGCAAAAACATAAAAATAATATTTGCAACAATAAAGAGCCTAATGATAATCAAAATGATAAAAATGCTTTAAACTCAGTAGTATTTTATAACACTAGTTTAATAAAAATCAAAGATTAAAAAATAGACAAAAGCATATAAGCAATCTTCCCAATATAAATAAACATATAAAAAGTGTTCAACCATACAAATAAGAAGCTTAAACAATGAAAAACCATTCAACAATAACTGGAGTCTGAACTAATACTTTCCCAAAATACAAATGGTCAATAAATATTTGGGAAGAGTTCAACATTTTTAATGAACAAAGATACAAAAATTAAAGCAGTAAGAATTCTTTTTGTAATATATCAAATTATGGAACATCAAAAAGAATAATACCAGCATTTCTGGATGGAGAGAAACAACTTTCCTAGACATGTTTTGATGAAAAACTCAATTGATAGAACTTTTTATAAAGAAAACAAACAAAATTCATCAAGAGCCTTAAAATGTCCACCTTCCTTTGACCAAATAATTTCACTTCTGGGAATTTAAACTAACAATATAAATATATCCAACATAATACATACACAAGGAAAATCATTAGTTCCATAAAAAAGTAAAATTAGAAACAATTTAAATGGTTATCAATGGTTAAAAACCAAGGATACAGGGGACTAGGGGTGTAATTTAGTAGCAAAGTGCTTGCCTAACATTAATGAGGCCCTGAGTGCAATCCCCAGCACCACAAAAACAAAAAACAGAAAAAACCAACAATAAATGATACACACATGAAATGTTTCAAAACCATGCTTTTGAAACAAAAATAAATGACTTGCTAGGACTATGGAAATATTCATAATAAAATGCTTTGTGAATAAAGAATATACAAACATGTATAAATATATGCAAATCTGTGTACTCACATTTATCCATATATATATACACATATATCCATATATATGTATATACACATATATATACACCTATGCACAAACGTAAAGAAAATACTAACAAAACAGTTTTCAATTTTCCAAGTTTATTTACTATGAAAAGGTTTTCTAAAAATGTAAAGTTTTCAAAAAGTGGTATAATTTTTTCAAAGAGAAATATTAAATTTCTGTATATTTACTTTAAAAACCTTATCTAAATGTACCTTTTTACAAAATATGAATATGTGGCTATCAAATCTAAAATTATAGGTCAGAAGGTATATAAAAATCAACTGTCTCTCAAATTGCCAATCTTTCTTTTATAGAGTGATATAAATATTGTTAATCAAATAACTATATTTAACACTAGAGTAGAACATTGTTGAGATTTCCAGTCTTTACAAATAAATTGTTCCTTTTGTAAATAAAGCTTCTAGACATTAGCATGATCATTTATAGCTCTGCTAAAAGAGTTTCTTTAAGAAAAAATACTCATAGTATAAAAATTTTAATTAGATATTTTGAGACATACCTGCAAGTGGTGTCTTTCCTATCTGAAGTGCAATTGGTGAGAAAGTGGGTGAAGAAATAGGTGAAGGGCTGGTAATGCTTCCCAAACTATATTTTTTTGTGTTAGCCTGAATAGGACTAGAAGAAAACTGCCCCTATGATAAAAATACATAAGTAATAAATAAATACATTTATATGGTTCTCTTTCTCAACTCTATTACACTGAATGTTATTTGTCTTCCTCTTCAGAATGCATTTGTAAACTAGGAATCATTCACAAGAACCAACAAAAAGTATCTTATAACAAAGATAACTTAAGAAGACTGTTAGAAGAATTCTGAATCAGAATGTTAGTCCAAATAATCAAATGCATTGTTTCACACCAAGCAAATATGAAAACTTTTAAAATAATATATTCCATAAATGTCAATCCAGTTTTGTTATATTGTAAATCTTTCATAATTCAGTAAATCTATGTTGAGATTCCTTGAAACTCATGATAAATTTGGTCATTCCATACATCTCTAAATACAAAATTGGAAAGTCTGACTAAAAACATTGCTATGATTAACAACAACATATGAATTGGGTTTATATATTTATGAAGCATAACATCCAAAAGACAAATTTGCCTTCTGAATACAATCTGAGCATCTAGATCCAAGTACATCTATAAGTCAATGAGCCACTTATTAGCATACTTCTTACCGAACTTGGTGTCTGCACAGGGCTCTTATGCTGTACAGGAGATAAATCTATTGAATAAAACACCTCAAGGGAGGCTTGAGCACTGCTATGAGGACTTCTAGGAGAAGCTGAAGGTAAGGAGTCAGAGATACTTCCATTCCCATCTAAAAAAAGCTTTCTTCTGAGAGACGAAGAACTGAGGTTTCCAGGAGACTGATCTGCAAATTCATCAGCTCTAAAATAGTCACCTATATTTAACAATAGCGGAATAAAAGATAAAACTAGTCGTTTTTGAAAAGCAATTGTACTTCTGTTACCTGATTTTTAAAAACCAGCAAGAACCGTATGTTTGAATTTTTTTAAAAGAGTTTAATTGTATATGTGATACTTAAAATCTTAAATTATTCCTTCTTTTTGGAGTGCTTCACTGTTAGTATTACACTAATATCTTCAAGGTGTTTATAGTTTAATCTATAGTAAAGTTCATTATGATATAAAAGCTAATTTAGGCCATGTTCAAGAGAAAGAGAAATTCAGAATAGTTTCCCTACTTCTTTAGAAAAGAGGCATTGGCACATATTCCCTTTTACTAAACAACAACTAAAGAAAATCTTTGATTGATTTAAGTTATTAAAGGTTTAAACAGTGCAATATTTACCTAATATATTTTCTAAATTAAAATCCGCAGGAAGAGACAGCAATGTCTGACAAGCAGCTGGAAGCAAGCAAATAAATAAATAAACACAGATGGATAAATCAATGAAAGCTTATGACATACAATTTAGCATGTACTTCCCAATCTACCATCTCCCCATGATGTTCTAGCCAAACTGAATCACTCCATTTACGCATTCTATTACATACCATGCAACCTTACTTTGAGAGATTTCCCACACTTTCTACCAGTGATGAAAATGTGTTAATTGTAAGAGTTAACTCCTGGCTACATGTTGGCACTTTGAATTCAAAAGGAAGGCAGCTTATACTTGCGGAGATTTCCTAGAACAAATTTTCAAAGGAATGTTTTCCAAAACTAGAAATTAAATCACATACTTTGAACAACAACAACAAAAAAGTACACTATTACTATTTCTATAACATGGCTGGATGCAACTGCTCTAAAACATTTATCTTTAAAAGTTAGCTCTATAGACTTTATAGCTCTTTCAAAATAAACGAACAATTTAAATTCCAGAGTAAACACATGAACCGGGTTTAAAATCAAATGTAGCTTAATATGGAACATATTTCTTTTCATATTGTTCATACTCACCATTGCTTTTTTCAGAATGAATACTCAGCTTTCTTCCAACTGGAGAGTCACTATTTATGTTAATGCCTGTAAAACATTTTAAATGGAAAACCATATATTTATATTTATTTTAGTGTTACTTTTTCCAGAGTAAAAAATTTATATATTGGAAGTTTTTATAATGTTTTAAAATAAATATCTGTATTTATAAGTATATATTTTGGCATGTTTCTGTTAGGTTACTTATTTAACATTGAGGAGGTATAATGATAAAAATAAAAGGATTACCACAACAACTAAGGGGAAACCAAGTAATACTTTTTTCATTTAAAAAAAAAATGACAAATAACAATTACATATATTTGTGGTGCACAGTACAATATTTGATATGCGCATACATTGTGATAAATTAGGCTAAGTTACATGCCTACCATCTTATATACTTCTTCTTTTGTGGTGAGAATACTTAAAATCCACTTTTAGCTTTTTTAAAGCATATATTATTATAAACTATAGTCACCTTGCTGTGCAATAGCTTACTATAACTTTCTCCTTCTATCTAACTGAAAGTTTGTGCCTTTTGATCACTCTCTGCCCAATATCCTCACCCTCTCACACACCATTTTATTTTCTAGAAAGTTTTATGTTTATAGATTCCACATATAGGTGGAATCTGTTTTTCTATACCTGGTTTATTTCACTTAGCATAATGTCCTTTAGATTCATTTCATGTTGTAGATGACATAATTTCCTTCATTTTTTAGGGGTAAATAAATAGTATTCCATTGTATATATGTAGGGGGGTGTGTGTGTATGTACATACTGTGCTCATTTTTTTTCACAATAGGAGTAAAAAATATTAGTGCAAAAGTATTTTTAGCTAGGCGTGGTGGTGCACGCTTGTAATTCCAGTAGCTCCAGAGGCTGAGGCAGGAGGATCATAAGTTCAAAGCCAGCCTCAGCAAAGGCAAGGGACTAAGCAACTCAGTGAGAACCGGTCTCTAAATAAAATACAAAATAGGGCTGGGATGTGGCTCAGTGGTTGAGCACCCCTGAGTTCAATTCTTAGTACCAAAAAAAAAAAAAAAACAATAGATTCTAGTCTAGAATTATTAGGTTTAACAATTCTAAATAACTGAATGAGGAGTAGGTGAGTGGGCTAATGATTTAAATTCCTCTATTAAGTACTATCACAATGATAAAAAGATAAAATAACAAAATAAAATTATGAATTCTCTTCTCTAAATAACCAAGGCTCTTCTCTGGGGCTGGGATGTAGTTCAGTGGTAGAGCATTTGACTAGCATGCTCAAGAAAAAAGAAAAAAAGAAAAAAAGACTCTCCTCTGTCTAAAACCTTTGAATGGTTTTAGGATGATATCCAAACATCTGAATGGTTTACAAAGTCCTTCAAAACTTTATTTATCTAACATGCCTACAATCCAAACATTATTTACTTGAGTACCTTAAAAAAAAGTATCTCTCTCACCTTTAGGTGTGGCCTCTTGATTCTTTCCTCTCTACCTTTTCTCCACCATCCCCTAACTCTGGTCTCAGCTTTAATTGTATCTTCTACCAACAAGCCTCCTCTGCCCTTCTCAAACCAGATACCCACAGCAACATTATCATAGCACTTTTCACTCTACTGCAAGTACTTTCTTAGGCGTTTCCCTCAGAAGGACTTAAACCAGTTTAAAACCACTATCAAATGGAAAAAAATATATATCTCATCAAGCTAAAATAAAAACTTCTGTGCAACCAAGCAATCAAGAAAAAAACATACCCCAGTGGCTTGGGAGGCTGAGGCAGGAGGATAGACAGTTCAAAGCCAGCCTCAGCAAAAGTGAGGTGCTAAGCAACTCAGTGAGACCCTGTCTCTAAATAAAATACAAAACAGGGCTGGGGATGTGGCTCAGTGATCAAGTGCCCCTGAGTTCAACTGCTGGTACCCCCTCCCCCAAAAGAAAAAACATATCTATGACAGAATAGGAGATGATATTTGAAATGTTTAAAACCAATATGACTATAATATACAAGGTATCTTAAAAATTAATAGAGGAAAAAGAAAGCAACTCTAATAGGAATATGACTGAAGAATTACAAGAAGTTATTTTCCAGGACAAAAAATAAAATAGGCCATTTGATATATAAAGATGAAATGAAAATTAAAACAATCATTTAGACTGTCTTAACCTATAAGGCAAAATTCAAAAGCTGAGTAATGCCAAATATTGACAAGAAGTCAGAACATAGGAAACCCAGGCAGTACTGATCATGCAGATCTTGTAGACGTTCTGAGAGCAATCAAGCATTGTTCAGTCAAAACTAGGTAACTATATATCTTGTAACTCAGAAATTCTCTGCCTGTGTATATAATTCTTACAAGTCCTTTAGTAAAAACATCAAAGCACCTTGATATATAAATATTGGTAACAGTAAAAGATAACAGAACAGCTATCAACAAAACTACTTTCCTTCCACGCTTTTCTTTATCAATCATTAGATAAATAATACTGAGCATTAACCAAGTGCTAGGTACACAAGCTTAGAGATATTATTTTATAGTTAAAGAAACTATAGGTAAAGTACAGAAAAGATATATAACTTGCCTAGAGTCACACAGCTAGTGGGGAGACAATTCAGATCCCCTCATTAGTCTAGAGGAAGGCTCAACAAATTATGGCCTATGGCACAAATTTGGCCTGTCACCTATTTTTACAAATACAGACTCACCGGAATACACTCACACTCACTCATATATGATAAAAGGTACAGAACTAGAGGTGAGTGCTTGCAACAGAGAATGTGTGCTTTGCAAAGCCTAAAATATTTAACGGTGGGTCTTTAACTGATAAAGGTTCTCAACTTCTGCCTTAAAGTACTGTCTAACAGAACTTTTTGTGATCATGGGAATGTTTTATATTTGTACTGTCCAATAGCCACCAAAAGCCAAGTGCAACTACTGAGCACTTAAAATGTAAACAGTATTGACTGGGAAATTTATTCAAATTTAAACAGTCACAAGGGACCAGTGGCTACCTTTATGTTAACAACAGTAAAAGATCTAAGATTCTACCATACTTGCAAGCTAACAAGTAGGTATGTCAAAGTTCCATGGATGCTGGCTGAAGACATAGGCTTCTGAGTCAAAGACAAAGGACTTTAATTCTCAGCAAAGCAGGCAGCATGAGCTTAATATTCACATCTGTTTCCTTTGACCCTCAAGTCCCAAGGGGATGATATGGAATAGCCCAGGTGGATGCTGTGGATATAGTGAATGCTATAGTTTGGACCTGGAATGTTGTCCAAAGTCCCCATGTGTTAAAGGCTAGGTCCCCAGGTTGGCATGTTAGGAGGCAGTAGAAAGTTTTTAAGAGGTAAGACCTAATGAAAGGTCTTCCAGTCAGTGGGGGTATGTCTTTAAAGGGGATAAAAGAACCTCTTCTTTTTCTCTTTCACACCTGGCCACAAGGTGAATAGATCTCCTTTATCCTGTGCTCCAACCACAACATTCACTGTGCCACAACAGACCCAAAACAACAGGGCCAATCAATCATGGTCTTAAATCTCTAAAACTGTGAACCAAAGTAAATCTTTCTTCTTTATTAGCTGATTATCTCAGGTATTTTGTTACAGAAACAGGAAGTTAACGGTAAGTTTTCATTACAGCTGAGGAACACTGAGCTTAAGAAATCCCATTCTTTTACAATGGGATATAGGCAAATCTGCTCCAGAGGGAAACATCCTCAATATTATGCTAGACAGCAAAATAAACTTACCCTCAATTATGAAGTGACACACTATCTCTGTCTTCCAAAGTTGATCACAATAAAACATCCTTGAAAAGATCATTTGGAACAACATCTGCCCATAACACTCCTTGCAAGATGTATAGACCCCTGGAGAATTGTCTCATAACACTATATTAAATAGCACAGCTCAGGAGCCCATTCTGTTAACCATTGCACTATGCAATCATGATCAAAGACTATTGTATCTTTACATCTTCCTGAACCTATTATCACTTTAATTAAAACACAATTCTCAGAATACGAAATGATATTACAAAAATGATCACATAAAAAGGCTGATTCATCTATAAAAAAAATCCAACATTACCTTAGGGGAAAAAAAATAGTGTCTTTAACAATGTCTTAGTGTCTTTAAATAGTGTCTTTAAAATTCTATGTCTTAGACATAGAATTTTAGGGTTGGGAGGGATAGTAGGCAACTCTCTACTCAACTTTTTCACTTTATAAACAAAAATTGAAGTCCAAAGAAAAAGAATAATTTGATCAGGACCACCCCTTTGGTTTTTAGTAGTGGGTTTATAATCAGGTCTTCATTCAGTATTGCACACTACCTTTAGTTTGTAATAGCTGAGAATACAGAATCTGATCTGAGATGTCTGGCTTTGAATCCAGTTTCTATGACTTTTATCATCTTTGTGACCCAGGACAAGTGCTCTAACCTTTCTAAAATGAGGCTCTCTCACCTATAAAGTGGAGCCAACAATTGTACCTACTTCATATGAATTGTAAGAAACTACAGAAAGCACTGTCACTGGACTGACAGAGAAAGTGCTCAATCCATTTTACTTACTACTGTTACGTTTTTGATAAAGAATGTAACATATTTTCTGTTAGACTGATATCATAAAAAAGATCCCTCCATAGGAGAGTGGGTAATGCTCTAGCAATGAGGGTGCATATACACCAGTGATATCTGAATATATGCAGATATATGCAGCTATATATGCCCTCTCCAAAGGGCAGTGAGCGCAAATATAAGACAACCACTGGCAGGAGAAAGAGATATTTGAAAAATCACTGTTTGTCCTTTAATTTCCTTTGTAATTTTGCAGATAATTAACTATAAGATGCCATCTCACAGATTATTTCAGACTCCATCCTTCCTCTACATTTATAAGAAATCAGCAAATTAGTGATATACAAAGCAATTTAAAACTTTTATTAAAAATATTAACCTTTAAGTCTATTGATGTGATGTATTGCGTTCACTGATTTCCATACGTTGAACCAACCTTGCATCCCTGGGATGAACCCCACTTGATCATGGTGCACTATTTTTTTTTTATATGTTCTTGTATGCGATTTGCCAGATTTTTATTGAGAAATTTTGCATCTATGTTCATCAGATATTGGTCTGAAGTTTTCTTTCTTTGATGTGTCTCTGTCTGGTTTTGGAATCAGGGTGATACTTGCCTCATAGAATGAGTTTGGAAGGGTTCCCTCCATTTCTATTTCATGAAATAGTTTGAGGAGAATTGGTATTAATTCTTCTTTGAAGGTCTTGTAGAACTTAGCTGAGAATCCATCTGGACTTGGGCTTTTCTTGGTTGGAAGGCTCTTGATGGTATCTTCTATTTCCTTGCTTGAAATTGATCTGTTTAAGTTATGTATGTCCTCTTGGTTCAGTTTGGTAGGTCATATGCCTCTAGAAATTTGTCAGTGTCTTCAGGGTTTTCTATTTTACTGGAGTACAAATCCTCAAAATAGTCTCTATTTATCCTCTGTATTTCAGTAGTGTCTGTTGTGACATTTCCTTTTTCATGACGAATTTTAGTAATTTGGGTTTTCTCCCTCCTCCTTTTCATTAGGGTGGCTAAGGGTTTGTCAATTTTGTTTATTTTTTCAAAGAACCAGCTTTTTGTTTTGTCAATTTTTTGAATTGTTTCTTTTGCTTCAATTTCATTGATTTCAACCCTAATTTTGATTATTTCCTGTCTTCTACTTCTTTTGGTGTTAATTTGTTCTTCCTTTTCTAAGGCTTTGAGACGAAGAGTCAATTCATTTATTTGTTGACTTTTATTTCTTCTAATGAATGAGTTTAGTGCTATGAACTTTCCTCTTAGCACTGCCTCCATGGCATCCCAGAGATTTTGATATGTTGTATTAGTTTTCATTTGCCTCTAAGAATTTTTTTATCTCTTCCTTGATGTTTTCTGTTATTCATGCATCATTCAATAGCATATTATTTAGTTTCCAGGTGATGGAGTAGTTTCTGTTTTTTAATCTGTCATTGATTTGTAATTTTATTCCATTGTGGTCAGATAGGATGCAGGGTAGAATCTCTATTTTTTTGTATTTGCTAAGACTGGCTTTGTGACATAACATATGATCTATTTTGGAAAAGGATCCATGTGCAGCTG
>PVHX01009237.1:0-77727 GCA_004024805.1 Geosciurus inauris | reverse complement strand
GCACTGGAGAAAAGATAGCCTCTGCAACAAATGGTGCTAGGAAAACTGGAAATCCATATGCAGCAAAATGAAACTAAACCCCTATCTCTCACAATGCACAAAACTCAACTCAAAGTGGATCAAAGACCTAGGAATTAGACCAGAGACCCCGAGACTAACTGAGGAGAAAGTAGGCCCAAATCTTTATCAAGTCAGATTAGGCCCTGACTTCCTTAAAAGACTCCTAAAGTGCAAGAAATAAAAGCAATAATCAATAAATGAGATGGATTCAAACTAAAAAGCTCCTTCTCAGCGAAAGAAACAATCAATGAGGTGAACAGACAGCCTACATTCTGGCAGCAAATTTTTGCCACATGCACATCAGATAGAACACTTATCTCCAGTATATATAAAGAACTCAAACAAGTTAACACCAAAAAAACAAATTAAGGCTATTTATTAGCCTTAATAAATGGGCTAAGGAGCTGAATAGAAACTTCTCAGAAGAAGATATACAATCAACCAACAAATATATGAAGAAATGTTCAACATCTCTAGTAATTAGAGAAATGCAAATCAAAATTACTCTCAGATTTCATCTCACCCCATGATGGCAGTTATCCAAAATACAAGCAACAATAAGTGCTGGCGAGGATGTGGTGAAAAAGGCACACTGAAACATTGCTGATGGAACTGCGAGTTGGTACAACCAATCTGGAAAGCAGTATGGAAATTCCTTAGAAAACTTGGAATGGAACCACCATTTGACCCAGCTATCCCACTCCTCAGTCTATACCCCAAAGACTTAAAAATCACATACTACAGTAATGTAGCCCCTTCAATGTTTATAGCAGCTCAATTCACAATAGCTAAACTGTGGAAGCAACCTAGATGCCCTTCAACAGATGAATGGATAAAGAAACTGTGGTATATATACACAATGGAATATTACTCAGCAATAAAAGAGAATAAAATTATAGCATTTGCAGGTAAATGGATGGAGTTGGAGACCATCATGCTAAGTGAAGTAAGCCAATCCCAAAAACCAAAGTCTGAATGTTGTCTGATTAGTGGATGCTGATACATAAGGAAGGTGGGGGTGGGGAGTATGGGAGAAATGGAGGAACTTTGGATGAGACAGAGGAAGGTGGGGGAAGGGAGGGGAAGTGGGAGTAGCAAAAATTGTGGAATGAGATGGACATCACTACCCTACGTACATGTAGGAAGACACAAATGGTGTGACTATCTTGTTTGCAACCAGAGAGATGTAAAATTGAGGTCTATATATGTACTATGACTTGAAATGCATTTTAAAAAATAAATTTAAAAAATTGATGATAAAAAAATTGCTCACTAGAGATGGAAAGTAGACTAGTGGCTGCCCAAGTCTAGAAGGGTAGGAGATGGGAAAATTGGAATGTGATAGATATGGGGTGAGGGGATTCCTTCTGGGTTTATGAAATGTTCTAGGATTGATTGTGCTCATGGTTGCACAAGTCTAAATACCCTGAAAGTCACTGTACTTCACACTTTCATCCACAGGGGCAAAACAAAGTAGACCTGTACAAAAAGAAAAAATTACCACAGCCTGTAATGTTTATAGTGTCCAGAAGGAAACTTGACAAGCAGGCATTTCATGTCTTGCCCTTCTACTCTGACCATTCAACTTTCCAGTTGTAGCAGAATGACTAGACCTCAGGGTACTTTATTTATTTATTTTTTAAACAATATCTTTACCCTCTCTTCTTTGTGTCACTAGAGAGACCCTTGGTTCAGTAAATTGAGAGCCAGAGGGAATTAAAAGATATTCACTTGGTCCCAAAGCCCTCATTTTATAGGTGATACAATGACACTCAAGAAAGGAGCCCTAGGATGGAACTGAAGGATATTATGCTAAGCAAAATAAGCCAAATCCAATGAACCAAAGTCTGAATGAACCAAAGTCTGAATGTTTTCTCTGATATCTGAATGCTAATTCACAATAATAGACATATTTTGGACTGGACAGATGGGAGTGAAGGGAGAGGAAAGGGCACGAGGGTAGGAAAGACAATAGAATGAATCAGACATTATTGCCCTGTGTGCATATATGATTACATGACCTGTGTAACTCTACATCATGTACAACCAGATGAATAAGAAGTTATACTCCATTTACGTGTGGTGCATCAAAATGCATTCTACTACCATGTATAACTAATTAAAACAAATAAAATATATATTAAAGAAAAAAAAATCAAGCCAGGCGTCACAAGAGACTGACATATGAGAGTTGGCATTTACTATCCCAATAAGAAGTCCCCAGTTTAGCTTGTCTAAGATTGTTATTTTTTCCTTTGGAAAAACTGAGAATTTTTATTTCTTTACTGCCTTAATCTAGTCAGACTGCCATAACAAAGTACCACAGGCTATGAAGCTTAATAAACAGAAATTTTTCACAATTCTGGAGGTTGGAAGTCTGAGATCAGGATGACAGCCTGATTAGGCTGTTGTGACAGTGCCCATCCGGCTTGCAGACTGCTGTCTTCTCACTGTATCTTCATGTCAAGACAGGATAGTGAGAAAGCTCCCTGGGGTCTCTATTTTAAGGGCACTAATCCCATTCATGGAGGCTTCTACCCACAAGACCCAATTTTCTCCCAAAGATCCCACCTCCTAATACCATCACACTGGGGTTAGGACTTCAACTTCTGAATTTGGCAGGGGTGAAGAGGGTGGACAGAAACATTTAGTTCATTGCAATATCTAAATAGTTCTTTTAATCATGTGATATAGAATTAAAATAAATGGATTCATCAGCAAATGACAAAGTGTACATTTCCCGGCATGAATAAGGAAAAGCTATGAGGAAGACCAGATACATCATATTTCTAATCTTCCTCTCTCCACTCAGATTTGCACAAAAAAAAAAAAAATATATATATATGTAATCAGAACACCCTTCTCCTAAGAATATGAGGCAGTGACTAAGCTGCTCACACATTTAACAAACATGTGGTTGTTTTCATTGAAGACTTATGACTGAAACTTGCTTTTTAAATACACTTATTCAATGAAATGCAATCAAAAGCCTACTTTCCTCAGCTTCTTTGTAAATCTTTCTCTTCCCTCATGTACAGATTATTTTCCCAGTTGCATTCTGAATGTACCCGGGAATGATCCATGAAGCTCTTCTGAGCTCCTGCCCCTGAGGTATGATTACCTTATGTTTCGCTTCACCATCTGTTTCTTTTCTGCAAGGCTTTTTGAAGCTCAGCCTCTTGGAACAGAACAACAAAGATGAAAATTATTGCCATCGATCACTTTTAGATAAAGCCAAACACCTTCCAGCCTCTCTGAATTGATTTGCTTTTCCCCCTTGAGAAAGTAACAGATAAGAGACGGAACTCAGGCAGGGGACTGAATCAATGTAAAATTGAGGAGCATTTTGTGGAGGTAATCATGTTCAGAGAAGCAAGGAGCTTGCAGGACTATTTAATAGCAGCAAGTTGCTTACTCAGCTTTATTAACAACTCACTAGGTAGGCCATAAAACCTCAGATTTTCCATTTAAATACATGTCCCTGCTCCCTTGTGTAGAGAATTCAACTGTCATTTTTTTGCATCCTTTCTATGATGTAGTTGCTTGTAGGGCCTCTCCCAGTGACATGTAGAAGTGGCTGTTACAAGTAGAGCATCCTAATGCTAGGAACAATGAGCTCCAAAGTCAGATAAAAGGGTGATGGTTATAATGATACCAATAAAATAATGCCATTTGAATACCATCGCTTATTTCCATTAAGAGCAAAACTGTTATGTTTGTGCCTTCTCTCCTCTATGACCCTTTAGAGGCAACTGGATACCATATCCTTCTTGATGCACTTTAAAAATCTTTTGTGTAACATACATATAGATGAAATTTGTCATTTAATCCAAACAATCAGTGACTATCACCACTGTACAGCTCCGAAACATTTTGATCACCCCAGTGGACACTCTGTATCTGTTAAGCAATAATTTCCACCACCATTACCACCACATATCTTGCGAACCTCTAAACTACTTTGTTTCTATAAACTTGTCTATTCTAGAAGGTTCACATAAGTTACATAATATCTGTCCTTTGTGTCTGGCTTATTGCATTTAGCATAATGTTTTTAAGGCCCATCCATATAATAGCATCAATCATTCTTTTTCATGGAAATAGAGACCAGATAATATTCCATTATATGCACAGCTGATCCTCATTTTTTGGACAGATTTCATATTTTTGAATCTGCTTATTTGCTAAAATTTATTTGTAACTCCAAAAATCATGGGACTATCATGGTCATTCACTCAGATTCACAGAGTAGCAAAATATTTGAATCAGCAGACACCCATGTTCTCAACTGAAATTTAACAAAGCAATGCTCCGTTTTCTTACTTCAGTCCTTATACTGTAAACTATCACTTTTGTGATCCATTTGGTGACTTTTTATTTTACATTTGTGGGTGCTTTTTCTTGGTGTTTTTAATGTATAATGTGGCTCCTAAACATAGTGCTTAAGCACAAGGAGGCTGAGATGTGCCTCATGGAGAAAATGCATTTCTTAGAGCTGCTTTATTCAAGCATGGGCATTGTGTACAACGTTGGTAAATCAATAATATATATTAAATAAGATCTTTAAACAGAAAGACACACAAAATGAGGCTATGCATTGATTACTTGATGAAATGTTGAGTGAATGCTCATGGGAATCCAGTCCTGCATTTCCTCTAGTATAGTGATTCAATATGCACTACTTCATTGTTGCTGGTGACTGTAGAGCATAACTACCATGGAGAATGAAAATATAGGTAGGTGCTGCATTTTGTTTATCTACATGTCTGTCGATGAACTCTTGGGTTGTCTCCCTCTTGGCTATTGTGAATGATGCCACTACGAACATTGGTGCATAATGTCCTTTTCGCTTCCCCTCCTTTTCTTCCTATCACTGTGAGAACTAGTTCTTATACTGGTAGGAGGTACTTGAGCTAAACTGGAATTCTAGTAATTGAGATAGACTATGCCTTTGCGTGTTAACAAACTTTTGTATAAAAGAACATATACTAAATACCAGGCTTTGTGGATCAAGAGGCAGAAATCAATGCTATTATGTAGGTAGTTACAAAAGAGGGGCAAAACACATTTCCATAGAATTTTTTATTGATTAAATTCAAAATACAATAACGACAATTAAGTAGAAGTTTTGAAATACAGGCCCAACAATAAAACAACAATAAAATTCTATTTGGAATATCATTTGACTTAGTTGGAGGATGAAGTTAATGTTATCAAACAATACATAAATTAGAAATGTTCCTCTGGTAAAACCTTCTGAACTTGTGAGCTGTGTAACACCCAGTGAGGATCTGACTGGCTAGTTTGCTAATTCTTATAGTTTCATCAAGTAGCTCTCCTTGTTTCTGTGAGCTACCAAGAAGGTATGATGTACCTAAAAATAAAGAGTGGGCAAGTGTTGTCAACAGGACATTTTGTTCTTAAGTGCTCCTCAGACTTCTTCACTACCACTTCACAGTTCTCTTTGAAACACCCTCAACATTCAGTTACAGACCTGTATTGTTCGCCCATCATCTTTAAGAACAGGTTCCAGACTATGCTACTTAAAATTAAAATCCCCCTTCCCCATTAGTCACTCCCAATTTTTTTTATCCTACACAGCCTGCATAGTTTTTTTTTTTACAAACTATGTGCTTTCTTCATCATTTTTACTGTTCACATCTGTTTTTATTCTGCTACAATGTAAGCATGGTGAAAGCAGCAGACTAATCTATTTTGTTCACTAGCATATCTCAAACACCTATAATTGTGTTCTCAATTTTACATGTGAAAAAACTTGAGGGCAGGAAGGCTAAAAATATAACCAAGGTTATGTAGCTAGTACTAGTGTTACTGTGTTACTCATGGTAAACTAATTTTTGAATATTGATCAGTACCAGAAACAGTTCAAATAATCTTATTTAATTTTTACAAAAGTCCTATGAGATTAAGGTCAGAGGTAACTTTTGAACCCAGATAGTCTTACTGACTAAGCTCATATTTTAATATCCTCATTACCTAAATCATAATTTGAAGTCAATTCATAGCCTTGGATATTTTTATAATAAAAACAAAGGGCAAAATTTAAGAAATCAATGAATGTGTAAATAATCTTAAAACAATAGAATAGACAAATGGAAGAGTTCTTTGAAAAGAGAAAATAGGAATTTCATATGTTGAAGTCTAAATAACCCATATTTCAGAAGGTGGCCTTATTTGGAGATAGGGTCTTTACCAAAATAATCAAGTTATGGAGTGGACTATAATCCAATATGATTGGTGTCCTTATAAAAAGCAGAAATTTGGACAAAAATATATACCAAAAAAGGAAGACTATGTGAAAGGGAAGGGAAAGTGGTTATGTACAAGCCAAGGAGAGAGGCTGGGAACAGATCCTTCCCTCACGACCCTCAGTAGGAGCCAACCCAGTCAAAAACTTGATTTAGGACTTCCAGACTCCAGAACTGAGACAATAAGTTTCTGTTGAAAGTTAAGGCACTCAATTCATGGTACTCTGTAACAGTTCTAGAAAGATGTTCCTATGTATGAATTTATTCACATTTTCAGTTTGGATATGGAAAAGGTATTCCATTATTTTGTCATAGCTGATTATTGTGTTGGATCTGTTGGAAAATGCACAATCAAAACCTACTTTGGCTATACCCAGAAGACTTAAAAACAGCATATTACAGTGACGCAGCCACTTCAATGTTTATAGCAGCTCAATTCACAGTAGCTAAACTGTGGAACCAACCTAGATGCCCTTTGATAGATGAATGGATAAAGAAGCTGTGGTATATATAAAAAGCTGGAATATTACTCAGCAATAAAAGAGAATAAAATTATGGCATTTTCAGGTAATGGATGGAGTTGGAGAATATGCTAAGTAAAGTAAGCCAATCTCAGAAAACCAAATGCCGAATGTACTCACTGATAAGTGGATGCTGATCCATAATGTGGGGAAGGACATGGGAACAATGGAGGAACTCTGTTCACAGAGGTGTAAGGGGGAGGGGGCATGGGGACAGTAAAGGTGGTGGAATATGATGGTCATCATAGCCCTAACTTTATGTATGACTGCATGTATGTTGTGATTCTATATCACTTACAACCAGAGAAATGAAATGTTATCCTCTAAAAATAAAAATAATAATAAAATTTTAAAATTTGGGGGAAAAAACCCTACTTTGGACTTTTCACATTTTTCTACTTTTTATTTTGTGTGTGTGTGTGTGTGTGTGTGTGTGTGTGTGTGTGTGTGTATAACAGAGTTAGGAATGGAATCCAGGGCCTTGCACATGCCAGTTAAGACCTCTACCACTGTGCTATATTCCCAGCTCCTTGAAACCATTTGAATGTAACCAATAATACCCTTTGCATGAATTCCCTTGTTTTCTTGTGTTTGCCCATTATGGAGACTTTTGAGAATCCACAATTACAGCATTTAATTATCATACACAAACTATCAGCATTGAAAATGGATTTCGACAAGGAGAGAAACAATTGCAGGCCAAAGCTAACTGGGTAGATTTAGCAGTCTCACAGTATGGCAGGTAGGCTGCTTCTCAACTAGATAGAATCTGATCTCCTTAGTGGGTGAAACCATTGGCTCAAGTGATCCTCTTGGAGCTACTACCTTTTTCATCATTGGGTTTTGCTGCTTATCTTTCTAGAGTCCAAATATCATAATGCCTATCTGTTAATGGTTCTGTAAGAAAGAACTCTCTGTTCTTGAGAACAAGATACGACATGCTGTACGAAATACATGAATTAATACAATGCTTCTATTTGAACATTCAACCCACATAACACATTGATCCTCATTTCCCATGGTCTTGGCATTCACTACGGGAATAGAGGCATTTGCCTTTGACATTCCTAGCACATTGGTGACCAAGCGAGTGGCCATACACAACCACAAATGATTTACAAGCTACAAAGAATCTGATAATATTTTTCTTGAAGTGAAACAAAACACCTTCTCCATTAGTAGGACCAGTCCCCAGGTCAGGTCAAGATCAAATCTCAGAAGTTACAGACCTTGAAGTACTTAAATTATGTGAGAGAATTCAAAGTAAGCATGTAGGCATGCGTCAGAAAGCAGCACTGAGCACGACCAGACAGATATTTTAGGCTGTCTCCTCAAGGTTGCTGTGACCCACCCAGATTCCATGAGCAAAACTGCAATGGAAGAAACTGCTGTTCAGAGCAAATGGAAGCAGCACACGTAGTGAAAATAAACTAGGATTTCAGGTCAAGGAGACCTGAGATCCAAATTCTATATCATCTGCTCCTAATTGTGCGCACTTAAGACTGATTTGCCAATATGATCTTCACGCCCTGCATTTCTAGCATGTGAGTAATGTATCATGTCTACCTGAGAGAGTTTTGGTAAATGGGATCACAATTGTAAATCTCCTAATGTGTCTGACTCATAGAGTTTAATAGGAATTATGAATGTAAACTGCCTCTGACAGGTTGGGAACGCACCAAATGCAATCGAGATGTGCCTGGCCTTTGTGGAGAGACCACAGGATACACAGATCCAAGATCTGTTCAAAGATTGACACAAAAGAAAGCTCTCAACTCATAGCAGGATCTCTGGCATAGCCTTGGTCTGGGATCATAGCTGGTACCAGATTGGGTCTGGACATGGAATCCCAGATTGTCTACCTCTTCTGTCCCAGAGCCACTTTTCTATATGCCCTAAGGTCCCCCGAATTGGGGTGTGACTGAAAGAGGAATTTATAGATACCTGGAATCTCAGTTGTTCCATATGGGCACAAAATCAACATATGCTCTTTTCAGACTCAGGTTTGAGTCTAGAAATTTCCATGTATCCTTCTTTTTTGAGTACTTCTAAGAACCAAAGAAGGTGGTGATGTCATCATTCTGCCACTGTTATCACACACATCAGTTTGGAATCTCCTTGGGTTGGAGGCCTCAAGGTATAAAAATAAATTTCATGTTACTGCGGAAAATAAGAGAATTGAACAGTTTTAACTTTCCAAAAGATAAGAATATTTTAGGAGTGCCTTTGAAAAAGAAACTATTTTTTTCTATGTGTATATCATTTAGGGACCAAAAATTGACATCTTGTACCTCCAACTACAAAGGAAGTGAAGGTCTCCTAAAAGCTCATGGTGATTTGTATGAAATTGAAATTCTGAACTCTTCACAACAAGGCTACACTGGGTTCTCTGGCTTGCTGGGAGCACAAGTCAGAATGAGGATCCAAATCAATGTGGCTTTTGAATGAGGAGGCAAACATTCTGGGCACTTTCATGTAATCACAGTTCCATTCCCCAGTAACTGTATAAGAAAGGATAAGCCCATGTAGTCCTTCTTCTCCTCCAGTTCTAGTGTCATTTCGCAGGATTTGGACATAAGTCTGTGTGCCTTGTCTTAACACACACCTCACTGCCATAAGGAACAGGGACCCAGGTTGCATTTGAAATTCATAGATTTGAAAATGAGAAACTATATGTACCTTGAGATAAACACTACCTGGAAACTATCAACTCCAAATAGCACTGAGTGACCAAATGACTGACTTCAAAAAAGCTTTCCTTTTCTTGGGCTAGGAAATTCTGAATACAATTGCAAGAACAAAAAATTCCTGTTAATTACATACCCACAAACTCTGATAAATAGATTGATGAATGGCAGTACAGAGGAAGGCCATTTCCCTGGGTGCCTTGTCCAACATTTTGGACATCAGATCTAGGCAAAGGAACAGAGACCAGGCTTACCAAAACTATAAGGTTACAACACAAGGCCTACGGAGAGGGAATAAAATTGGTGACTGTTAGTCAGCTTTATGTTACTATAACAAAATACCTAAGATGATTAACTTATAAAGAGAAGTTTATTTTGGCTTATGGTTTTAGAGATTCCAGTCCCAAATTGGATAGACTTGTTGCTTTGAGCCTCTGATGAAATTCTGGATGGCAATGTTAGAAAGTACATGGCACTGCAAACTGCTCACTTATGGCCAGGAAATAAAATGAAAGAAGAGACTGGGGTCCTACAATTCCCTTTGAGGGCATGTCCCTAATGACTTAATGACTTCCCAGAAGACTCCTCCTTCCCAGCGGCTCAGGAGGCTGAGGCAGGAGGATTGCAAGTTCAAAGCCAGCCTCAGCAACAGCAAGGTCTCACTAAGCAACTCAGTGAGACCCTGTCTCTAAATAAAATACAAACTAAGGCTGGGGATGTGGCTCAGTGGTCGAGTGCCCCTAAGTTCAATCCCTGGTACCTGCCCCCCAAAAAGACTCCTCCTTCTGGGGACCAAGCCTTTAATACATGGAACTTTAGGACACATTCAACCTCCAAGCTATAGCAGTGACAGAATTAGATTTTCAGAACTCTCCCCGAGCTGAAGCAGTGAGCCAAACCTTACAAGATGAAATTTAATAGGGCCACCTCTGCGAGGCTGTGCACATGCAATTGAAAATATCAAAATGCCACAATATCTAAGTAGATATTAGAAAAGATGTGACTTTAACAGCCACTTGTGTGGAGAAGACATGCATTCTAGTGTAACACAATTCCATAGGAATGAAAAAATGGGACGCACTTGCTGGTGACCATAATGAAATAACAGAAGCGTCTAATGTATAGTGAAGGTGATAACAGCCTGCTCACACCACACCTGCACCCCATGTTCAGGTCAAGATCTCACACTTGAAGAGCGCAATGGACCAACTGGAGCATGCTCAGAGAAGAAAAATGCAAAGCTGTTTTTATATAGAGACTGACAAACCAGAAAATGCATGGCCTACCAAGAAAGTGACTTGGGACCAAAACAACTGCTTTCAGATGTTATGAGAGAAAAGAATAAAACTTACTTCTGTTTGGTCTGACATTATGGCAGAATGAAAACAACTGATGAAAGCTACAAGGGCATACATATTAATATAAAACTTCAATAGTCATATATAAACTTACATTTCCTGCACTTCTTACAGCCACAGACTATACATCCTGACCATGATTCATTCCAGAAATCTTTCAACTTGGTTTTTCACTTTATGCATTAAGTTTAGGTTCAGATGGAAGTAGTAAGCCCCAAAGTAACAGTAACTTAAGCCATATAGAGCTGTATATCTTCTTTACATAAAAAGCAAACCCAAACAACCAAATGAAATGTCCAGTCATGTCAATGTTCAAGAGGGATGTTGGTAAATCAATAGTAATGAAAAAATAAGATAATCTATCATTCTTAGTTTAATAGCTTTTTTTTTTAAATTTAGAAATGACTTTTTTTTTGTCAATAAAGGTATTCCTGTGTCATTCAAAAATTTCATTTACTGAGTTTATTTTGCAGCTTTTTGCAAGAAGGGTTCTGCCTTCTGAGTCTTTCACCAGCATGAAGGCAGAATCCCCATCCCTGGCTGGGGCATTCCACTTGAAGAATTAGACATACCAGAATAGGGGAGGAAGCATCTTTCCAGAGAGTCAAGGTGCTCAGCAGTAATAGGCTCTCACAGTACATCAACAGGCTGTGAATCTCAAGGCTTTTATGAAGCATGAAATCCCTTGCCTCAAAAATCAAATACCCAGCAATAAAAATATTTCTAGCCCTTACTTCAAATCTAAATCTTAAACCTGAGCTTCTTCAAGAACAAAACTAACCATCCATTTATTAATGAGGAAAAGATGAATTAGAACCATGTAAAAATTCAAAGCAATCAAGTATTTTTTAGTAGGTTTAATAATATCATCCAAAAGGTCACAAAAAGGGCTGAGATGTAGCTTAGTGGGAGACCACTTGCCTAGATACCCAACACCCAGAGTTTGATCCCTAGCCTAAAAAGTCACTAAGCATTAATATGTTTTTCTTTTTGGAGCTCCAACACAAATTCAAATAAATATAGCTTGCAATTCAGGACATTAGAGTTCATTATTAACTTCGCAGCTAAAAGGCAGCTATATTAATATGGCTTTTTAAATCCCCATCACATTATATTTTAGCATATTCATTGTTAGTTGTACATATTTACAGCTGTGTGACTGTGGAATTTAGCCCAAATTGTGTAGATAGCTAACACAATCAGATTGACTGAGCTGTAGTCTAATTCATAGCTAACTACTGAGGATGACGGGCTTAGAATTCACAAAAGTCTGTAGAGATTGTCTCTTTGGAGGGCAAAATCCAGTAAGTGGAAATTATACAAACTCAAATATGAAATTTCTCTAAATATAAATATCAGCAACATAAATCTGAAATGATGGATACAAGCCTTAACAGCAATTCATGCAGGGGAAAATAAATTCTTGCAGAACTTAAAGTTTTATTGAAAATAACCTGAAAATCCACAAAGAGAAAAACAAAAACAAAACAATGGAGACATCTTAGCAGAGTTTATGTCAGGGAGATGAAATGTATTCCACAGTGGTTAGGCTAGACCAGATAAACAGGGGCTCTACAAAGCTGAAGCAAATCCAGGGAATCCCCAAGAAGAGGCAGGCTCTCACAATTTCTCTTTAGGATCAGCAATGCCCTTGAATGGGATTATGTTCAGTACTTTATTGTTTTAGGCAATGAACACATATTTGTAAGTGATAACACTAAGAATGCAATTGCAGCTATATTTTCATTTCTTACCATTTTCTTTTAGCACTATGATTATTGTTCTCCCTGAATTTCTGGAGCAGAATATACAAGGCGAAGTTTGGAAGGTCATAAACTACAGAGGTGACAGTATACCAAAGCACATAAAGTCTCATGGATGAGAGGAAGGACTTTGGAATTGACTCTGGAGTGATAGCAGATTAGTTGGGGGTCTCTCTGGCTAATTGAGGGAGAAAAGGATTCAGTTCAGTGGATTTGGTGCTTAGAAGTCTTTGGAAGGCTGTAGATGCAGGCTGCTGAATTGCGCTTCGGAGTGACTCCCAGGAAACTTCCTCATCAGGATGTGCCACAGAAGTTACAATCCTGCCAGGATCAGGAAGGTAGGCAATTGAATAGACACACAGCATTGGTTCTTTCCTGGAGCATACAGCTCAAATTATGGTTTAGGGATCAAGAAGTTGCTGCTTCTGAAGTCTCTTGTCTATCTCTTGTATATCCACCAAGCTGGTTCCTGGACACTGCAATGCTGCAGCAGAAACCAAACCCCAAAGATCCTACAGCCTTTGTGACTATGTTTGCCAGAAGTAGCATTTGGGGTAGCAGCTAGGGACCTCTGTGTCATTTCTCCCTCCACCTTCCTCTGTAGAATCTAATGTGTGACCAAAACATAACTGCAAGTCACTTTATGCTCTGTATACAGATGCTCTTTGGCTCACAGTGGGGATATGCCTGGTGAAAATTGTTGGAATTAAAAATGGAGTCACTTGTGTCAAACTCTAAAAAAAGAAAGCTGGGAGTTAAAGGAGGAAATCTCACGCACATATGCTTGATAACAGGAACTATCACAAAAGACTATGCCAGATCCATGACCTTACACAGAAAAGACTTCTGTAAGGATGTTTGCCAACAACTGCCTGTCTAAACTTGCACTAATCAATAACCTTTGGTATTGATCCTTGTAGCCAAGGATTATTGTTTCAAAACTAACTTATGTAATTTCCTTTCATTTTACCTTTAAAAATTTCCTCTTCCCTTAGCCTCCTTGAATATGTACGTAGTTTACTATTATAGGTGTATTCCCAATTTCAATGTCCACTCTTGAATAACTTCATAATCTTTGGAGAATTTATTTAGGTTAACAGTCCTGCTGGTATTACCTACTGTGAGTTTTAAATACTGTGAATTGAAATTTCATTTACTACACCTAACCTACAGAACATATCTTAGTGACACAGTACACGGCAGAGTGTCTGCTGTTTACTCTTATGATGATGTGGCTTGCCGCCATTCATTCTGCTGCCCACCATCATGAGAGGGAGCCATCACCATCCATGTCCAGTCCAGGAAAACACCAAAATTCAAAATATAAAGTATAAATTTGGATTACTTTGGCACTATCATAAAGCCTAAAAATCCTAAGCTGAATCATTGTTAGCCAGGAAGTGTCTGTACTGGAGAGGGTTAGAACCTGCCTCAGGTGTCAATCTACCATATTAGGTACAGATGGGATGATTTCAAAACGAGAGCAGAGGAGTGACATGATCTGACTCACTATTTACAAAGGACCACCCGAGCGGGCAAGAGAGAATGCTGGGAATCCAATGGGAGACTCTAGAAAAAGGCCAGGTGTGAGAAGATGGGGCTTGGACCTGGGAGGTGAAATGAAGGTGGGAAGAGTGGGAACAGGTGGGGTGTTGTGAAGGAAAAGTCAAAATCCTCTCCTGATGGAGTAGACATGTGTCATAAGAGAAAGAGAAACAAGAATGAGTCCAAGATTTTTGGCCTGACTCAAAAACCATTTACTGAGACAGGGAAGACCGTAGAAGAATCAGATTGAATCAAGGAAAAAAGAAACAAGAGGTGTCAAATAGGGGAGTGGGTGGGTTGATGTCATCACACATAGATGACATTTCAAGTCATGAGACTGGATGACATTAAATTATGTAGAGTATCTGAAAGGAAGTTTGAGGGTCCAACCCTGACACATTCGGGTGTTTAGATGGCAAGAAAAAGATGAAGACACAGCAAAAGAGAATAACAAGTGTTGGCCAGTAAAATAACAGACTTGAGAGAGTTGAGTGCCCTAGAAGTCCAGAATGAAGCAAGTCGAACAGGAAAAGTGGTCACTTGGTATCAAATACAGCTGGTGGGTTTCATCACAGAGTGGGATCTCATCCGTGGATCATGGAGGTGATGGATTTGGATGGAATGCTAAGGGCAAAATCCTGAAGGGGATATGTTCTGGTCAATGGAATTTTCTTCCAAGTTAAGAAATAAAAAATAAGCGATGTGTTTATTCATAGTAATGGTTCACAGTGAGGGAAAACTATGATTAAGATTATATTGTAGAGTTTTAATACTTTTTCTTAACAAGCATTTTCATGCTATTTTAATTTTGTAGGTGGTTTTAATGGCTACATTATATTCTATGATACAAATATAATGTTAGAAGTCTTCTTATGTTATGTACCTGGGCTCTCTGCCTTTACATGTCTCAGTAAATAACACTGGGAGGATAATCACTCTATAATTCTCTGTGGCATTTCTCCATCTCTGACTTTATTTTCCATTTTTTATTTTCAGCCAAGGAGTTTAAATATTTCAAGGTATCAAACATTGACACACATGCTTTCCCAAAACCACATTCCTAGTCTCAATTTGAGATTTAAACATTTTTTTATTTCAAAGAAAATCTCAGACAGCTTCTTTAGACCCCACTTCTACCTCAGTGTCATGCCAATATGTCAGCAGAATGTTGGAAGTTCACCACTTCAACTAGATTGTTTAGAAGCAGCTGTCAAAGTTTCATCACCCAGCTGTGTACTTTTTGCTTGATATACCACATACATGTTTTATAACATCCCCCAAGGAAAAGCTGAGTTATGCTGAAAGGAAAGTGTATTCCTTTAAGTGAGGGCTAGATCCTTCTGTTGCTATCTATAAAACTGATGGATGTTTTCTAATATCCTACATGGAACTTTTCCAATTTACTGCCTCAGAATTGGGAAAGGTAGGAGACATTTTCTAGTTCTTTCAAAATGGGTGGGGTGTGCATAAATGGTAAGGATATGTGAAAAGACAAAAATCATTACACCTTTAAAAAGATCTGATTGGCTTTTATTTGTGATTCTACAATTGGATGACATCTCATTCTAGAAAATGGGTTATAAAATAGAATGAGCGTTCTGAAGAGCTGAGCAGAGGTGTTTGGCTTTTTAGATAGAGAAGGACTAAGTAAATTAGAAACAGGGGACAAAAAGAAGGACTTTCCTTACAGAGTTGAGACAGATGAGAACATCCTTATTGTACTGATTCAAGTTGACTGAAACCTTTTTTTGTAAAATTGGCCCATTCAAAATTCAGTTTGATATATGGTACTTAGCAAAGTGGCACCCTCCTGGTTTACTGGTCTGCTGGGCTCAGTGCAAGAGGCTAGTCCAGAACGACAGACTGCCATTAGCTTTGTCTCACATACATAATTGTCTGGAGTCAGGATGAGGTAAAGAGTATGAGTAAAATAAATGATAAATATTAGCCATAAATCTCTTAGAATCTTTAATATTCTGCAACTGAAAAAAACTGTTACTTGATTTGGGATAGAATTGGACAAAAATATACTTATAGCTATTCCTCCCTGTCTGTCTCCAAAACACAAAATTTTGATCTTTTTTGCTGCCATAACTCCTTTTGGATTGTAAGTAGTCAAAATCTCAAAAGAACCACATTGGTGCTTCAATGATTTTGATACAACAAAAATGAGCATAATTTGTAGTTTCCTCTAATTTTCTGTACGTTAGTATTTGCACAGTATAGTATAAGTGATCAAGAAGATTACAAGTTTTGTTTTTGATAATGAAAGTTAATTATAGCATTTTATAGCTATTTAAGATTCTCTGTAAAAACCCTTTTCTGTGTACAAGAAAATCACTCAAAAATAATAAAAGCTATTTAAAAGGCAAGTTCCTTCCAGTATAGGTCCTCTAACTTAGTTGTACATCTGGAAAGGGAAAAAAAGCTCTGAAAATTGAAAAAAGAATTTTTGCAACTTATTTGACTATAAAACCTGATTTGACCTGAACCCATTTGGACCTATGAAACTTGACGCTAATCGACATGAGGCTATAATTACTTTTTTTTTGGACCGGGGATTGAACTCAGGGGCACTCAAGCACTGAGCCACATTCCCAGCCTCATTTTGTATTTTATTCAGAGACAGGGTCTCACCGAGTTGCTTAGTGCCTTGCTATTGCTGAGGCTGGCTTTGAACTCACGATCCTCCTGTCTCAGTCTCCCCAGCTGCTGGGATTACAGGCTTGTGCCACCATGCCCAGCTATAATTACTTCTTATTCATCCCACTTTATGTAAATATCCACACATTTCTATACATAGATATTAATGTATAAATTACTGATGCTGCCTCAGAATACTGCTCAAAAAATTCTGAACATGGAAGCACCTGACTCTGAGCATTTCATAAGAGCAATTATGAACTCTGATATATTGCTCCTTAACATTTCCTTCTCTGAAGATAATTGGTGAAATGTTCAGACTCCTTGACAGAGTTCTTAAATAGAGTCAAACTTTAATTAGAATGAACCAGCACTATACTCCAAGATTTTTTGTTCTGTTGAAATTCATTGTGTCCAATTAGAGAAGAGTTTTAATGATGAAGAATTAAATCTGGTTAAAGTTTTGATTCTCAGTCCCTCACAACACATAAATACTTTATTTTTGATATCTATTTTACATTTTTATCATCTTATTGATAAAAGGAAATGTACTTCCGAGGTCAAATAGTTCCTGTTTGAGATTATGGACACAGGTCAAGGTAGAGTAGGTCCAGCCTTCAAGAAATTATCAGAAGCCAGGCACGGTGGCCCACACCTGTAATCCCAGCATTTAGGGAGGCTGAGACAGGAGAATCTCTAGTTCAAAGCCAGCCTAAGCAATGGCAAGGCACTAAGCAACTCAGTGAGACCCTGTCTCTACACAAAACACAAAACAGGGCTGGGGATGTGGCTCAGTGGTCAAGTACCCCCAAGTTTAATCCCCAATACCAAAAAAAAAAAAAAAAAATCAGTCATTTCTTCCTTAGCAGATTTTTGAAAAATTTAGTTTGAGCACAAAACAAAGGTAGAAAAAATGAACCAAAGAGCTTTGTTTTTTGGTATCTTCAGAGAAAGAAAAGGTTGTTCACTAACATACTTCAAAATGATAATGAAGCCGGGCGCGGTGGCACAAGCCTGTAATCCCAGCACTTAGGGAGGCTGAGACAGGAGAATCATAAATTCAAAGCCAGCCTCAGCAATGGCGAGGCGCTAAGCAACACAGTGAGACCCTGTCTCTACATAAAACACAAAATAGGGCTGGGGAGGTGGCTCAGTGATTGAATGCCCCTGAGTTCAATCTCCAGTACCAAAAAAAAAAAAAAATGATAATGAAGGGGCTGGAGTTGTAGCTCAGTGGTATAGTGCTTGCCTAGCATGGGTGAGGCACTGAGTTTGATTCTCATCATTGCATATAAATAAAGGTCTTGTGTCCATCTACAACTAAAAAATAGAAAAGATAATGAAAAAATTTGGTTTGTTTCCAATGGATCAAAGACCTAAATGTTTATTGTAGCACTTTTCACAATAGCTAAGATATAGAATTGCCCATGTGCTCATCAACAGACGAATGCATAAAGAAAATGTGGACTATATATACAAATAAGAATGAAATCCTGTCATTTGCAGCAAAATGGATGGAAGTGAGGATATTATGTTAAGTAAAATAAGCCAGGCACAGAAAAACAAGTACCACATGTTCTGTCTCATGTGTGGAAGATTTTTTAAAAAGTCAATTTGAAGGTAGAATGAAGGTTACTAGAAATGGGAAGGGGGTGAGTGTTGGGAGGGAGGGTGTGGTTGAATTTGATCAGTGCATGTTGTATACATATATAGAAATACCACACTGAACTTCATTAATATGTGCTATATGTATAAAGGAATATTAAATGCCTTAAATGTATGTTTAATATTTATATTAAATGTCTATTGTTAATAATTTGCATAAGATACATACATGACCTGAGAACTACATGATAAACAAGATAAACCAAAAATAGAACACTTGCCCCAATCAGATATTTTGATTTCAACTGATACAAGCAGAATAGAGCGTAATTACAACCCTGTTCCTCTTCATTATTCTGTTTGTATGGAGTTTGGGTTGTACTATCTGGTTAGGTAATAGAGGTAGAAAAAATCCAATTTCTACAAAGAAAACTACAGTAACTTATACAGAAAACACTAGTTTTAAAATCTCTTCTATTCCCTTAGTATATATAGAATGTATGTTGGTGATGACATTTACAGATTTAGTCTAGAAGCTTCACAATACCAATATGGGATCATGAGCAGACTTGGTTAAGAATAAATGAACTTGGACCAGAATTCCTGAATGTGGAGACAGAACAAAGAGAGAAACTCTTGAGCTGCTTCCTTTTGGAGACAGGGAGAATGAGTTTTGACTTACTCATTTGCATCAAGAGGGACTTTTATTTCAAGTTTTAAGTATGTATGAAGACTGTATGGAAGTATTAAGAAAGAAAAGTGGACATTTGTAATTCCTGGTACCTATTGTCTTTGTTCTAATTCAAAGTCCAACTCAAAATCCTGATGTCCCTTGCCAGCAGGATGTGAACATTAGTGCCAGGTTCTGACAATCAGGTGCCTTGCTCGGGTATTGCCTTGAAGTAAGACATGAAAGAAACAGGCTCTGCTAGACTCCCACGTTGCTGAAGCTGCTGGCTTTGGGCAGAGTAGCTTGAGGGTGCCAGGTGGAGTTCCTGAGGTAGGACTGTCTACCCAGCCCAGTCAGCTTCAATTAATGGTCGCTATTAATATCATTATGAGAAGCAGCAACATATAATAGATTTTCTTACCCTGGGAGTATTATTTAAGTATATACTAGATGACTACCTGAGATGTTGTCAAGTACTTGTACTAGATGACTGTGATACACATGCCTTATTTATTTTTGTTAGCCTTGCTCTTCTTTCATAGGGGAGCTGCCTCTTTCCTACCCCATAAAATTGTAAAGGGTAGACTATAAAGGACTCAGTCCATTTGTGCTACTTATAAACAGAGTCCCAGGGAATGGGTAATATATAAGGAACAGAAATTTATTTATTTGTTTTTTGCAGTTCAGGAAGCTGAGAAATCCAAGATCAAGGCACCAGCAGGTTCCATTGTGTGGTGAGGCCTACAACCTCTGGAGGGAAGAAATACATCCTCACATGGCAGAAGAGAACAAAGGAGAGATGATGATCCCTCTGTGAAGTTTCTTTGATAACGTAAAGGATGTAGAAGTTACCTTTGCTAAAAGCAGTGACTCTTTACTAAGGCCTACAGGTGCCTAATTGGTAACTAAAAAGCAGGCTAAAACTTGGTATCTCTGCTTTCATTTTTGTCTACTACCTTAATCTTTCTGAACTGCTCCAGTGTGCGCATAGGCATGTTAATAGTGTAAGGAGTGTTCATCTAAAAACTGGCAATACAAGGTTAATTAGCCCTACATTTTCCTAACCTATTTCCTTCCCTTCAAAACTGAGGCAAGATTTGCAGGGTCCTGTTTCAGACCCCTGGAGCCCTGCCCAGAAATCTCTGGTTATTGCCCTATACCTTGCCAGAACAACAAGGTCTTGGAGGCACATTGCCCCACAGTGAGACTGTCCCCTGAGCAGGAGCAGTAGTCTCATGGGAACTGAATTGCCCCCTTCCATGATCACAGGTCTGATAGATCAACATCCTGAGCAGCAAGTGGAAGTGGTCCCCTCAAGTGAGGACTTCATCGCCACCTCTCACAACCAGAACTGAGATAGTGATCAACCAGACAACAGTTTGACCAAGACAGCTTAATTATGCTTACATCATGCTCCCTGACCCAGTTCTTCTTCTACTTAAACCTAAAACTCATAGAGTGCCCCAAGACAGGGCTGAGATGCTGGCTCTCACTTTGTCTTCCCAATATGGCCATATTGATTAAACTTCATTTCCTGTTTTTCCCATTACATTTCCTGTTTGGTTTGGGAGGTAAGTGGCTACACCTGATTTCTTGAAAGCCCTTAAGTCAGGCTGTGACTCTGGTAGCAGTAAAGGCCTTGATTTCATTCAGGATAGGAGCCCTCATGACATAATCATCTCTTAAAGGTCCCACCTCTTAATACCATCACAAAGGCAACAGCTGAATTTTAGAGGGGACACATTTAAACCATTCTGCCCCTTGCTTTCCAAAAATCCATGTCCTTCTCACATACAAGATACATTCATCCCATCCCAATAGCCCCCCAAACTCTTAACTCATTCTAGCATCAACTTTTAAAGCCCCAAATCCCATCTAAGTCAGATATAGGTGAGACTCAAGTCATGATTCACACTGAAACAAATTCCCCTCCAGCTTTAAGCCTCTGAAATCAAACAAATTATGTGCTTCCAAAAGACAATAATGGGATAGGATAGAACAAACATTTTCATTCCAAAGAAAGCATCAGGAAAGAATTACAGGTCCCAAGTAAATCCAAAATCCAACAGGGTGGACAACATTAAATCGTAAGCCTTGAGAAGAACTCTCTTTGACTAAGTAATCTCACTGGCCAGAGATTACTTAGCACTGGTTTCTAAGGCCCTGGGAAACCTTGTCTCTATGACTTTGCTGGTTGCAGCCCACCCAGCAGCTCTCACAGGTTAGAGCCCGGCACTTGTGGCTCTCCCAGCCTGACATTGCATGCTGGTGGCTCTAAAGTTTGAGGGCTTTGGGAGCAGCCCAGTCCTTATGGTTTCATTAGGTATTTCTTCAGTGGGGACTCTGTGATAGCTCTGCCCTTACAGCAAGTATCTGCCTACACCCCAGTGTCCAAGAATATTTGAGATCTAGATGGAGGAAGCTGTGTATGCAGCTTTTGTATTTTGTGAGCCTGCAGAGTTTGCACTGCCAAAGGCTCACCACTTCTGCTTTCTGGAGTGGTGGTCCAGGCTATATTTGGAGCACAGTTGGGATGAGCAAGGAGTGCTGCCCTAAACCTCAAGAAGCTGAGATGTAAGGCAGCCCTGGGCTCTGAACTCCAAGGGTGCCCAGGACCCTGTCTTTCAACAGTTCTGTCTTTTAAGACCCAGCAGTCTGAGCCTGTGATGGGAGGAGCAGCCTTAAACATCAATGATTCCTTGTTTTGAAGAACAATGCCTGGCTTCCTCCTATCCATATCAATCTCCTTAATCAAGCAGTGTATTGACCACATCTTTGCTTTTCTCACCTAAGCATACTTCTTTATTCTTTACAGGGCCAGGCTGAGGCTTTTCTGCTTTCTTTTGAATTATACATTCTGCCTTTAAATCATTTCTCTTTTCTTGCACTTTACTATTAGCAATCAAGAAAAATCACACAGAACCCTCTATTCTTTGTTGCTTCGAGATTTCTTCTGCCAAATATCCTAGTTCATTACTCTTAAGTGCTGCCTTTCTCAAAGTTCTATGACACAGACATAATTCATCCAAGTACTCTGCCACTTTGTAATAAAGATAACCTTTCTTCCAGTTTCCAATACCTCGCTCCTCGTTTTCATTTAAGGACTCAGCAGAATAGTCTTCACTGTCCATATATCTACCCGCATTCTGTTTACAGCCACTGAAGTAATTGCTAAGAAGACTTAGGCTCTCTCCAGCTGTCTTTTATTTCTGAATGCTTGCCAGAATCACCCTCAATGCTGCCTTTATTGCAATGTAAGATTTTTCTAGCATTCACTTCAAAACAGATTTCAGTCTGTACCTAGTTCCAACGCTGCTTCCACATTTTTAGGTAGATATTATTGCAACACTCCACTTCTCTGGTACCAATTTCCACCTTAGTCTGTGTGTGCCTCTATGACAGAATACTACAGAATAAAGAATAAAGAACAGAAACTTATTTCTTACTGTTCTGGAGGCTGGGAAGTTCAAGGTTGAGGCACTGTCAGGTTTAGTGGTCTGATGGAGGCTATGTGCTCTGGAGGAGAGGAATGCTGGGCACTCACAGAGGAAGAGTGAAAGAGTGAGGGAACACTCCAAGGATCCTGTTACCCTTGTGATCTCATCACCTCTTAAAAGCTCCATCTCTTAAGATAATCACATTGACAACACCTGTGTTATGGATGCATCCATACAAAACCATAGCAAGCTCCTCTCCCTCCTCTCCCAGGTCAGTGTGGGCACATGATTGAGAAAGGCTGATAGAAGAGTATATCTGACCAGCTGCTGTGACCATCTTCAGAAAGCCCAGCCTGGTCTTCGTGGAGACGAGCAGAGGTTAAATGAAGAGAGAAGGGGGAGGGACAAAGAAAGAGAAAGGTATGATGGCACCTTGTGAATATCTTGATCGAGCTGTGCCTCATGTTCCCAAGTGGGCTTCCCAGTGATGTGAGCCAACAAATTCCATTTTTGATTTAAGCTGTTTTGGATTGGGTTTTTGTCCCTTGCAACAGGGAAAAGTTCTGCCTGAGAGAGAAAACATGGTGGTCTTTTAAAATCTTGAGATACTAAGATTTTCAGAATAGCTTTTCTTGGGCATTGAAGTATATCCAGACTCATATCATACCCTGTGTACATACTTCATCTGCCAAACAGAAATTCTGAAGATAGTTTTTTAAAAAATATATACACATGATAAGACAAGGGAAAGTAAAGAAAGAGTACTTCTATGGGTCAAAAATAGGAGACTGAGGTGTGATGTGTCACACACTTCAATAGAAGTAAGCCTTGTGATGATTGATTTCTTCAAGGGAGGGGGTCCACTCTGTCACCAGGTGTTTCCTGTCCTGACAAATGTTCACCTGTAGCACTACCAGTGAGGTTATTCAACTTAATGAATTTTTTAAAAACTGATGGAGAAGAGCTAAACTCACAGGAGAGAAAAAAAATTCTACATAGATAGCAGTTCAAAAGCTCATTTAATGAGACATCACATGCCACTCCATGAATATGTACAATTTTTATGTTTTGATTTATAATTCAAAAATAATTTTAAAATATTTAAAAATTATGAAAGAAAGAACTCATTTAAAAGTGGAAAATACCTATATTTTAAAATAATAATTTTGTTTTTAACCAGGTTTACATTTCATTTTTATCAGTCCATTTCTTAGGTCCTTACCATTCTTGATCCATTGACAATAGTACTCTTAAAGGGTAACCTAACTTTATTTAATCTTCACAACATATTTTTGTACAGAAAGGGAAAAAGAAGCTAAGAAACTATTACAAATTCTGCATTTGTAAGTTTGGGGCCAGGAAACTTTATATAACTCTAAAACTTGTTTTCTTTCTGTTATCTTCAGATACCTCTAAAATATTTGTTACTGATGCAATAAAAACACAATGGAAAGTCTCTAGTGGAAAGATATAAAGAAATAAAAACTGGATGGAGACATATAATGATATACTGAAACTGACACACACATGCTCACAAGAGTTGATTCTATTCATTTCTTTCCAACTCTATTCAGTGATGTTATGTTGGTAATTTTAAAACAGATATAGTAGTATTATTTACACCACAGGAAGTGGCAGATGCACCAATCAGGGCTTTCTTTGAAAAACCAGTTGTTAAAGCTTTAACAGCACACCATGGCCTGCAATGAATGGACATGGCCTCTCATTTTTGTCTTTCAGGAATTAGTATATATAAAAAAATAACATGTGTATATATCCTCTCTGTGATGTTACTATATGATTCATAATATTTGTTCCAGTATAATTCATTTCCAGGCAGATAATTTGGAGTTATAGAATTGAAGATTTAAATAGAAGTCTTAATTAAGGCAAATAAGACAATTAAAGAAACAAACAGTAGACAAATATTCCTTTTCAAGCTAAATTTTGACAAGAAATAAAAATTTCAGAAAGGTATTTTGAGATGTGGAATTTGTGTCTTCAATTGGTAAATAGATCTCAGAAGTAAGGATGCCAGCTGTATATGGAAGCAGTGTGATACTTTCATCCCCTCCATGGACTATGTAGTGGGAAGGGAGATCTTAACTATAGCAGCCATCAATTTTAGCATTCTAGTGTCTTCTTAGCACATGAAGACTTTTCTCTGGGAAATTTCATCAACTTCTCCGTAACCTCCCAAATTAATGCACCAAACCACAATGGAGATAAGTTGCTGAGGCATTCTTCACTATAATTGACATCACAGTGATATGAAGGTCATATTTTTTCAGGAAAGAGAAATGTTGGGTAGAAAGACTTTGGGTGGAAAATGAACAATTAGGATGACAGAGATATCTCATCACTGATGATGGCTTATTACAAGAGTCCTCCTGGGTACCTACATTGTTTCAAAGATCTGAAACACTGGTCAGTTCAAAAAGCCAATGAAAAGCACAATATTAGAGTTCAGTTAGATTTAGAGCTCAAACTTCCCTTGTTGTACAAATGTAAAAATTTTCTCTTCTCTGGTGTTGTAACAAAATACAGATGGGGCATATAAAATGAGTTGAATATTAAGATATAATCCAATAATCTGGAAGCCTATATTGAATATAAACTTTGTGTGAGATTTTGAGGTACTGAAATTTATCAGAGGGAAAAATATATATTTATGTAGACAAATAAATGTTAATATGGGGAAGTAAAATATGAGGATCAAAAAACATGACCAGAAAAGAAGGAAAATCACTTCCAAGTTATGATGGAAGATTACAAGGACCAAATGGCTTATATCCCAAAACTAATAATGAAGGTGTAAACTTCCTAGCTGGAAAATAATTGGAGACTTGAATGAAATATTGACACATAGGTTCAATGTATCAAAAGTTTTCTCTGGGAATGAGTTTTAGGAGAATTGAATCCAGCCAGTTTGGGTTCACTGAACACATGGGCTACACGAGTTCCCTAACTGCGGGCTGAGCTTCCACAAATGGAGCTAATGAAGGGTGCTGGCCTGGGAATAGAGAGACTGCAGTTCTCATCTGCTTCTGCCACTGACTTGCTATAACCTCATTTGGTTTTTCTGGTTTGTAAAATCAGCCAGGTAAAATACAGAAGCCCAAAATCCCTCTTAAAAATCTGTGATACTTCCTGAAAACACAGGGCCCTCTGAGATGTCACTTCCCCAGCGTATCTGCAGCTTTGACATTTTTGGCCATTGTTCTTTCTAGAATGTATGCTCTTCAAACAGCCAGTTCATACCATGGACTGAAATGCCATGTCATTTTTATTAGTAATTCCAAAAATTGAGAGCAGATGTTATAGTGCCTTAAGATTGACATTAAGGAGGTTCTCAACCTTGACTGCTCATTATAATACCCAGGGGAGCTTTAAAAATACAAATGTTTCACCCCCGGGGACTCTGATTTAGTTATTCTCATGTATATTCTGGATATGGAGAGCCTTCAAAGCTCCCTAGATGATTCTATGCTGTAGCTTGTGCTAAGAATGACTGCATTAAAGACACTTTTAGATCCTTGTTAATAGCACCGATTCTATAAATCATATCCTGCTCTCTAATGAGACTAAATGCAGGGGCCAGGGTTGTAGCTCAGTGGTAGGGCACTTGCCCCTCATGCATGAGGCACTGGGTTTGACCTTCAGCACCACATAATAAATAAATAAAATAAAGATATTGTGTCCATCTAAAATTTAAAAAAATTTTTTTTAAATGACTAAATGCAGTTACCCACCTTTCCTATGTACTTCTAGAGTCAGCACAAGTTAAATCATTCGTGGTTAGTGAGAGAGCTCTTGGTGAAGCCTGTCCTCAATCTCATCTCTATCTTCTGATAAACGAAGTCTTATGTCTAATTTCCAGTAGGAATATAGGGATGAAAATGAGGCTGTCCCTTCTGTTCCAAGATGGTCTTTGACTGCCTGCATCTAAAGCACCAAAAAACTTGTGACAAGTATTGATTAATCACTATTGTCTTAGTCTGTTTTATGTTGCTATAACAAAATAACTGAGGTTCAGTACTTTATAAAATAAAGAGGGTTCTGAAGTTTAGAGTTTTGGAGGTTGAAAACCTAAGTTCAGGTGGCTCCATCTGTTCAGACTCTGGTGAGGACCACATAGCAGATGGTATTACATGGAAAAAGTACATTCAAGACAACTTACACATGAGAAAGGACACAAGAGGGCAACAGGGTCCAAGCTCACTTTTTTTTATAACAAGCCATCCTCTTATAAAAAATTAATTAATTAATTAATAATTCTAATTAGGTATATATGACCGCAGAATACATTTTTATTCATTGTACACAAATGGAGCACAACTTTTCATTTCTTTGGTTGTACATGGTGTAGAGTTTCACCATATGTGTAGTCATATATGTACTTAGAGTAATGATGTTCATCTCATTCCACCATATTTCCTGACCCCATGCTCCCTCCCCCACCTCCCTCCCCTTTATCAAATCAAAGTTCCTCCATTCTTCCCATGTCCCCACCCCCATTACAGATCAGGATTCACTGATTAGAGGAAATATTCAGCCTTTGGTTTTTTGGGATTGGCTTACTTTGCTTAGCATGATATTCTTCAACTCCATCCATTTACCTGCACATGCCATGATTTTATTCTTTTATTGCTGAGTAATATGCCATCGTGCATATATACACTGTAGTTTCTTCATCCATTCATCTATTGAAGGGCATGTAGGTTGGTTCTAAACTTTAGCTATTGTAAATTGAGCTGCTATAAACATTGATGTGGTTGCATCACTATAGTATGCTGATTTTAAGTCCTTGGGTATAGACCAAGAAGTGGGATAGCTGGGTCAAATGGTGGTTCCATTCCATGTTTTCTAAGGAATCTCCATACTGCTTTCCAGATTGGTTGCACAAATTTGCAGTCCCACCAGCAATGTATGAATATGTCTTTTCTCCCACATCCTTGCCAACACATACTGTTGTTTTTATTCTTGATAACTGCCATTCTTACTGGTGTGAGATGAAATCTTAGAATAGTTTTGATTTGCATTTCTCTAATTACTAGAGATGTTGAACATTTTTTCATATATTTGTTGATTGATTATCTATCTTCTTCTGAGAAGTGTCTGTTCAGCTCCTTAGCCCATTTATTGATTGGGTTGTTTGTTTTTTTAGTGTTAAGTTTTATGAGTTCTTTATATATCCTGGAGATTAGTGCTCTATCTGATGTGCATGTGGCAAAATTTGTTCCCAGAATGTAGGCTCTCTGTTCACCTCATTGATTGTTTCCTTTGCTGAAAAGAAGCTTTTTAGTTTGAATCCATCCCATTTATTGATTCTTGATTTTATTTCTTGTGCTTTAGGAGTCTTGTTAAGGAAGTCAGGGCCTAATCCAATGTGATGAAAGTTTGGGCTTACTTTTTCATCTTTTAGGCACAGGGTCTCTGGTCTAATTTCTAGTTCTTTGATCCACTTTGAGTTGAATTTTGTGTATGGTGAGAGATAGGGGTTTAGTTTCATTTTACTGCATATGGATTTCCAGTTTTCCCAGCACCATTTGTTGAAGAGGCTATCTTTTCTCCAATGTATGTTTTGGGCACCTTTGTCTAGTATAAGATAACTGTATTTAAGTGGGTTAGCGTCTGTGTCTTCTATTCTGTACCATTGGTCTCCATGTCTGTTTTGGTGCCACTACCATGCTGTTTTTGTTACTACAGCTTTGTAGTATAATTTAAGATCTGGTATTGTGATGGCTCCTCCTTCACTCTTGCTAAGGATTGCTTTGGCTATTCTAGGTCTCATATTTTTCCAAATGAATTTAATGTTAGCCTTTTCTATTTCTATAAGGAATGATGTTGGGATTTTAGTTGTAATCACACTGAATCTGTATAGTGCTTTGGGTAGTATGGCCATTTTGACAATATTTATTCTGTCTATCCAAGAACATGGGAGATCTCTCCATCTTCTAAGATCTTCTTCAATTTCTTTCTGTAGTGTCCTGTAGTTTTCATTGTAGAGGTCTTTCACCTCTTTTGTGAAATTGATTTTATTTATTTTTATTTTTTTGAGGCTATTGTGTATGGGGTAGTTTTCCTAATTTCTCTTTCAGAGGATTCATCACTGATGTACAGAAATGCATTTGATTTATATGGGTATTGATTTTATATGCTGCTACTTTGCTGAATTATTCTAGTTTTCTGGTGGAATTTTTTGGATCTTCTAAGTATAGAATTATGTTGTCAGCAAATGATGAGAGTTTGAGTTCTTCTTTTCCTATTCATATCCCTTTAATTTCTTTCATCTAATTGCTCTGGCTAGAGTTTCAGGACTATGTTGAATAGCAGTGGTGAAAGAAGGCATCCCTGTCTTGCTCCAGTTTTCAGAGGGAATATTTTCAATTTTTCTCCTTTTAGAATGATGTTGGCCTTGGGCTTAACATGGATAGGTTTTACAATGTTGAGGTATGTTCCTACTATCCCTAGTATTTTCAGTGTTTTGAACATGAAATGGTGCTGTATTTTGTCAGATGCTTTCTCAGCATCTATTGAAATAATCATATGATTCTTATCTTTAAGTCTATTGATGTGATGGGTTATGTTAATTGATTTCTGTATGTTGAACCAACCTTGCATCCCTGGGATGAATCCCACTTGATTGTGGTACATTATCTTTTTAATATGTTTTTGTATGCAATTTGCCAAAATTTTATTGGAATTTTTGCATCTATGTTCATCAGGAATATTGGTCTGAAGTTTTCTTTCCTTGATGTGTTTTTGTCTAGTTTTAGAATGGTGATCCTGTCCCCATAGAATGAGTTTGGTAGGGTTCCCTCCTTTTCTATTTCATGGAATAATTTGAGGAGTATTGGTATTATTTCTGTTTTGAAGTTCTTGTAGAACTTAGCTAAGAATGTGCCTGGTCTTGGGTTTTTCTTGGTTGTTCAGCTTTTGATGGTGTCTTCTATTTCCTTGCTTGAAATTGATCTGTTTAAGTTGTGTATGTCCTCCCAATTCAGTTTGGGCAGATCATATGCCTCTAGAAATTCTATTGAGTTTTTTATTTGGTTTATTGTTTCCTTCATTTCAAGAATTTCTGATTTTTTTTCACAATCTCTATCTCTTTCTTGAGGCAATCTTTTGCTACCTGTATTTGCTCTCTTATCTCTTTGTTGGAATGATCAATAGTTGCCTGTAATTGCTCTCTTATATTGTTCTGTACTTTGCAGATCATTCTAATTATGTACTTTCTGAACTCCTTCTCATACATTTCATTTACTGTGCTGTCAATGGATTCTATTACTGTATAATCTTGGTTTATTTGGGACACTTTCTTCCCTTGTCTTTTCATGGTTTCTGGTTGTCTTCCCCTCTACCAGTACGGATCCAAGGTGTTACAGTTTCTGTCCTATAATCCTATAGTATTCCTGCAGGTTTCTGATGTCTTGCCTTAAGGGGGAGATCAATATTAGCAGCACCCAATGTAAATGATATACAGCTTTAAACCAAACAGTTCCTATTTAGATGATTACAGTTTCATCACAATAAACAGAAGTGATGTGTTCAATTAATATCTGCAATATAAACAGTAGGTTTGCAAAAGGGTCTACAGTTTCCACTGGTGGACAAGGAGAAAAATGGGGGTGGGGTATAGGGTGTGATGTTTATGAGGTAAGAGGTGAGAACATAGAGGTATTAGATCATAGGAAGAATAAAAGATAAATCAAAAGAAGTTGGCTTTTAACAGGAGAAAAGAGAGAAAGAGGTGGTCCCATTCAAGGCACTCTCCTGTCTCTGCAACAAGATGGTAGCTATAGGCACACCTAACAGGGATGCATCTGGTGTAACCAAGCCTGTAGGGACCTTGGTTATGGTCTTCTGGGTCCTGGTTGTTGTCCCTAGATGAAAGTTAGCATCCCTAGTTGTTGGCAGTGGTACTGTTAAACCTATAAGTACTTTGGTGTTGGGCTTTCAATCCACAGCCGGTGTCCCAAGATGGTGCTACTGCAACTAAAGATGGTGGTGGCAGTAGCAGAGGTAACTCTAGATAGCAGTGGGAATGTCCCAAGATGGATGCAACCACTTTCAGAGATGGGGCTGAAAGGGTGGGATTTACAGTGGCTTTGGGCTGCCTGTTCAGAGATATACTGCTGCAGTGAGCAGCTGTGTTCAAGCCCTGTCTATGTCTCAAGGCAGAGACTTCTGCGTGGGGAGGGCTATGGCGATGGCTGCAGTGTCCCAAGATGGAAGCGGGCCAGGGAAGCGACATGTTGGTACATGAGGAGTCACAGCATGGTCCTCCACTCTGCGTGGGGGTAATCCTGGGCCTGGGCTCTCACACGGGTCAGCGAGGCAGTCCTGGGCCTGAGTCTAGTCTCCTGTGCAGGTTGGCAGGTCAGCAGGGGCAGTCCTGGGCCTGACCTGGGCCTGGGCTGTCATGTTGGTTGGGGATCAATGGGTCCTGGGCCTGGGCCTGGGCTCCTGCGAGGGTTGGCGGGACACACAAGCCATTCTTTGAAGACCTAACCTTGCTCTATGAGAGCTACAGGAATCCCTTCTGAGAACAGTGCCCCATGACCTAGTCACTTTTGCTAGTCCCTACCTTTTAAAGACTACCACCTCTCAATACTGTGACTCTGGCAACCAAGCTTCCACAAACCTTTGGGGGACATGTTCAAACCACATCCAAACCATAGTAGCTACATGTAGGAGAAATCCAGGAATCCATTGTAGCTGGAGAATATCATATGAAGTGAAATCTATTGTAGCTGGAGAATATCATGCTAAGCTGCACCCCCCCAAAAAAGGCTGAATGTTTTCTCTGATAAATGGATGCTGATCCATAATGGGGTGGGGGTTGAGAAGAATGGAGAAACTGAATTGGGCAGAGGGGAGTGAGGGGGAGGGGCGTGGAAATGGGAAGGACAGTGGAATGAGATGGACATTATTACCCTATATACATGAATGATTGCATGACTGATGTACACAATTCTGCACCATGTACAGCCAGAGGAATGAGAAGTTGTGTTTCATTTGTGTACAATGTGTCAACATGCATTCTGCTGTCATGTATAACGAATTAGAACAAGTAAAAAAATAATTAAAAAATGAAGCCGGTGCGGTGGTGCATGCCTGTAATCCCAGCACTTTGGAAAGTTGACACAGGAGAATTGCGGTTCAAAGCCAGCCTCAACAACCATGGGTTGCTAAGCAACTTAGCGAGACTCTGTCTCTAAATAAAAAACACAAAATAGGGCTGGGGATGTGGCTCAGTGGTCGAGTACCCCTGAGTTAAATCCCTGGTACAAAAATAAAATGGAAGCAGCATTAAGGGGTCACTTAGCCATGGCTGGAATGTCATCCATGGGCTGCCACATCAGACATGAGCAATCAGCCTTAGTGAAACCAGACAGAGCCCTGAACCTCAATCCAGTGATTCAGGCACTCAGTTTAAAAGAAGTTTGCCATCATCTCACAAAGCCCTTAAAATCTAGAAATCTGCCTTCAGATATTCAGAGGAATGTAGTAAGCACACCAAACGTTTCCAGAAAGGAGATTAGAAGTTGCCTTCACTATTAGAGCCTGTGTGGGGGTGGGTGGTGAGAAACAGAGTGAGATATGGTCCCTCAGAGATAATCTGTCCATGAGAAGTTTTTCTTGGGAATGATAAATGAGGCCCGACAGAAACAGGAGACTGTGCTATTCAATGGAGAAAGAATACCATGAGAAGACATTTTTTCAAAGGACTAGATTCTCTTATCCCCATTTGAAAATCTATAGGTAGCACTTTCAATAATAGATGAAACCTAAATATATAATGATAAAAACCTAAAGGAAGTCAGGTGTGGTAGTATTCATCTGTCATCCCAGCTGCTTGGAAAACTGAGGCAGGAGGATCACAAGTTTAAGTCCAACCTGGACCACTTGGTGAGACCCTATTTCAAAATACAAGAAAAAAAGAGCTTGGGATGTAGCTCCATGGTTGAGTACTTACCTAGCATGGGTAAGGCCCTGGATTCAATCTCCAGTGCTGAAAACAAAACAAACAAAAAAACAAAGGAAAAGTCACTATACATAACTTGATAATAACATTTAAAGTTAAAGAACAAATACCATGAAACCAATATCTAAAACCAAAGAAAAAGAGTTTCCTAAGCCACTAAAGATGGCTACCACATTTTTTTTTAGTTTCAACATAACCTTATTTTATTTTTTTAAATTTTTATTTATTTATTTATTCTACTTAGGTATATATGATAGCAGAATGCATTTTGATTCATTGTACACAGATGGAGCACAACTTTTCATTTCTTCGGTTGTATGTGATGTAGAATCACATCATATATGTGGTCATACATAAAGCTAGGGCTATGATGTCCATCATATTCCACCATTCCACCATCTTTACTGTCTCCCTGCCCCCCCAACCCCAGTGACCAAAGTTCTTCCATTCTTCCCATGTCCTCCCCCACATTATGGATCAGCATCCATTTATCAGAGAGAACATTCAGCATTTGGTTTTTTTGAGATTGGCTTATGTGAAGTTGGCTACTACATTTTTTGATGATGTCATTCAGGAAGGACCACCTTGGAATAAAAGGGAAACTAGACATCTTAGAATGGATCACTGCGAAATGGAAAACATATGGTGTGAAACTGCACAAATTTGGCACATTTGTCCAAACTAAATGCTTTCTAAATATAACATCTCCATTGCCACACGAAACCATGAGATATCTACAGCAAAAGTGCATTTGACCACATGGCCAAGTTCAAAGAACATTCTTTGGAGTTGAATTATTCTGTTTGCAATTTACATTCTTCTCTTTTAGAGGAAAATCATATTTCACCATAATGTGTCTCCAATCCCAATGACCAAATTAAATATTTTAGCCTTTGGGATAAAGCCATTATCACCAGATTCCTAGAAGAGTCAGATACAATACTGAACTCTACCTAGGGTCTTCCAAATGCTGTATGAATTTGTACTATAGAGAAGTTACTTTTGAAGGTACTAAATCATTTTCTGTTTGGGGAGAGAATTAACAAGTCTAGAGTAGATGGAATGTCTCCCCTGTGTGTTTGAGAGAGTAATCAAGTGGATGGTAGCTAAAAATAGGCCAAATGTTAATCAACAGTGTACCTATTGTTGCAACAAAAACAGTTTTTTTCAAAATTTCTGGTTTAAAACATCACCACTGGGTCTTTGGGTAAAGCTGGGCTGAGAGATCTTCTGCTCTATGTGATACCATAGAGTCACTTTGTGGTATGAAGCTGGTGGTTGGTCTTATCTGAAGAGTCCAGCTGGCCTCTTCACATACGTGATGGTTGTTGGGGGCCTTGCAATGAGAATTCGGCTGGACCCTTTTCTTCATCAGATAGTCTCAGGACCTGTCACATAGATAGTTGAACATCTTGCATAGCAGATTATGGATCCTAGAAGTCAAGGCAGAAGATGCTGGTCAGTTTAAAGGTGATGTCCCGAAGGATTATTGCTTTTACCACACTCCATTGGTCAAAGTTGTCACAGGCCAGCCCCCATGCAAAGGGTGGGGAAGCAGATCCCACTTTCCTATGGAAGAGTGTCAAGAAGCTTTAATGTGCCATGGTCTTTTCTTTGGCCATAAATAATTTAGATTCTTCCTGCAAGACCCTCAAAGTCTTATCACATTAAAGCACTGGCTTGGAGTCCAGGATTTCCTTTTCTAAGTCAGGCCTCTACATCAAACTCCTAGATTTTAGTAACACCAAGTCTTCTTCTACAGTATTGATACTGGCTTCTGTAGTTATTAATATGTCTAAATGACCTTGGCTTGCTCTTTTAATTCTCCTTCTGTAAGCAATTCTGTTATTGAATCCACCCCCCTGGTGGATACAGAGATTAAACCAAGGTGTTTGCTCTTTGTATATTGTTTTGTTTTGTTTTGTTTCCCCTGACATGTGATTAAGGAAAGTTTTAGTTTGTGTTCCCGAGTTCATGTTTAATTTACCCTCTCTCCACCTCAGGAATTCTCAGCCCTTTTCAGCATCCATTAGGCATAAGCATTTGGAGAAATCTATCTTGATCTGAGCAGCATACACCATCAGTCTATTCCTATCTTCCATGCCTAAAAGGAAATCTTAAAAAAATTAGTAGGATCAAGTAGTCTCTCCTTGCCCTTTAGCTCTGTTCCCATGCCTGAAGTAGTCTGTGTGGACTAACTTATGGAAAGCAGACACCTGGATGTTGTTCCACATTCTCTTTGTGTATTCCATGTTGTTTTGGGGGAAACTTCCAACTGTATATTATCTCTGCCCCCAATTTCCTGTTCCTTATCATGGAAGAATGTTTGAAAGAGGTTAATAGTGTTGAGGTATGGAGTCCAACATTTAAGCGCTAACCTTTAGGTCTAATTTAAATCTTCCATTCCAGAGGCCTGTCTAGTTTGCTAAGCTGTTTCTGAATTGCTAGCCAGTCCACAGTCTAGAGTCTCAGATTAGAACCTGTGTGTGTCTTTTAACTGATGGTGTATCTGTGCTATCATGACCTCGGCTATCATAATGGAGGGGCTATTTCCCTTAGAAACAGCTTTGGGATTCTGTTAATTGAGTTCAGAGTTTTGATAGGGAGCAATCTTGGGGAAAAAAAACAACCAGTAAAGAAATATAGCAAGAAGGAATAAGCAACGGAAGAATTCATACTAAAGCAGCTTTAGTGGATCCAAAGTCAAGGTGAGGGGGTCTGGCCACTCTCTTAATTACTGGTTGATGGCTGTCCCTGTGAATAGGCAATAACCGTGAATGGAGCAGCTCCCTTCAGCCAAGGGGAATTTCTAGGCAATGGAGCTGAGTCTGGTGATACAGCAGAGTACCAACTACAGTTCACTATTTGTTCTATTTGAATCCACTTGTTTTATGTAACAACTTCTATAAATTTAGGAATTGCTCCTCCAAGATCCTGCTAATCTGCTTTCCTAGGGAAATTTTTAAGAGGAACTTTATTGGGATAAACTCTAGTCCCCATTGTTACAACCAATCTCAAGTGCACAGCTGGTCCTCACAATCACCCTCCTGATGTACCCATTTCAGGTTCCCCTTTCCTTTGGATGCTGCCTCTGCTGGTATAGGGAACTTACATGGTGGGATGTCCCAGAAACTCATCCTTCATTAGAGGTGTCTAAGCTTCCGGTCACCTTGCCTTTTTAAGACCATGGTTATTATTCTTGTTCATTTAATATTGGCCAGGGAGCACAAAAAGCTATCTTAGAGATCTTACTAAGTATCTTAGTACCAAAGATATTTTCTCTGGTTACTGTGTAAGGGGACATTTTTCTCCTCCTAATAATCAGATCATTATCCTTCTTCCCCTTCTGATCTCTTGGCATGAAAAGCCTAAGTGACTCAGCAGCTGCCACACTTGAAACTCAAAAGGACCTTTTCTATGAATTTTCAGGCATTCCCCCTATGAAGCGGACCTCTTGTTCTGTAGAGCTCAAGTGTGCAGAGGAAAGAACAAATCCCCCAGGTGGGCCACTGAGTGATGGTAACAGGACCACTTGGACTTCCACGTTTTGTTTCCCAGAGACACATATTCATCTACAGGGGACACATTACTATATATTGTAAATGATTTAGGGCAGGTACTGAATCCTGGAGGATGGAACACCATCATCACACTTTTATTGTCTCCAAGTTGGTTCTTCAGTTAACCTTTGAAAAAGCTTCTATTGCCATTCAGGTTGGTGGCCTTCAGAGAGCATGGCATATGAAAGAAACAATGAATTCTATAATCACATGTCCATTGCTGGGATTCATTCAACTGCATCTCACTTCTATTTTACATTAGATTTTTTTCTGTACTCACTGGATCTTCTGATTTTATGGGTCACACAGAACACAGCTCATGATGATTGATTCTGACTGCATAATGACCTATGCCAGGCACTCTGTCTTTCTAAAGTCCTAACAATATGCCAAAATTTGTGTTTCATTTAGTGTATTACAGACATCTCCAAAATCTTAGCATCTACATAGTGATTTGCCCATTGAGGTTTGCTATGAATTTTACATGGCATCTTTTCCCTTCAGAGATTCCTGATTACTGTATCTGTGCTGCTTTTATTACATTAGTGGCCAGCAACTTGCACTACAACCTGGACCTGACGCAGAAGTCTTTCTTCCTCTGGGGCACATTGGGAATTGATAGCTACCTAGATCACTCAGTAAATAATTTAGAGCAGTATTCGAACATATATCTGGCACAGGACTTGCAGATAAGGTTAAAGTTTAGCTGGTTTAACAGTAGTCTGTGTTTGCCTCCCAGGATATATCATGCTTTTATAGAGACTATTCTGGTGAATTAAATAGAGATCTGAAGAAAATCACCACTTCTCATACTTGAGGTATTTAATGACTACCCTAATTTTTGCCATTTTCCCTGTGGCTTAATTTTTGGTTGAAACAGGGACATTTTTGGAGGCTTCCACTTGGCCTTCTCAACTAGTATAGCTATTATCCACAAAAGAACAAATGTGTGAACTATGTGTATATCCATTCCAATGGTAATTGGGAGACTAGGGAAATGACCTAGTGGCCATTGGGTCATCAGTCCTATTGTGAGCTGGATCTGGGAAGACTCCACTCACTGCCTATCCTGAATGTACTTATTTACATGAGGCAGATCTTGATGATGTTGGGTCCTAGGTCCTAATATTAACTCAGATACGTGTCTGATAGGTCTCCAAATGTCTAGGCACTGATTCTTTCACAGCAGGATCACCCAGGCTGAGACCTTTTGCAGAAGGTGTGTATAAATTGTCCCTGCAGTGGTACTGGTCTTTCCTTCCTCTAGGGACATCATTTCTTGGTCAACTGGGCTCTAGGTCTGAAAACTGGACAAAGGATGATGACGTTTTATTTGGAGAAGTTTCCACTAGCTCCTGGTTGTCCATTCTTGATTTCTTTTTGGTGGTATAGATGGAGCAACATGTTGTTAGCAACCTATTAGCCACCCTACAGATGCCAGGTTATATTAATCATCAATAAAACTCTCTGCAGGTCAGGATCCCTGGCTCCCACACTGACCTTGCCACTCACAATTATGCCTACCTTGCTTCTGATGACAAGGTATCCCCCTTGCCTCAGATCCTAAATGTGGACCAGGTACTACCTGGGAGCCTGTTAAAAGGCAGAATTACAAACCACTTCTCCTGAATTGAAACTGGCCTTTGAACAATATCCTCAAGTGATTTGTATGCGCTGAAAGTTTGAGAAGCCCTGCTCTGCCTTAAATCACGATCTCCTTGTTTTCTAACCTAGCCTTATAAACCAAAACATGATTGCTCCTCTGGTCTAGAGCTATGGTTTTAAAATAAGGTTTTCTCCTGATGTTGATTATACCAGCCATTAAAGTTCACCTTGCTGGGCCTAAAACCTTTACCCTGATGTCATTGATAGAACTGGAAAAATTCATCAGCAAAATCAGGAATTTATTTAACCTAATCATGCAAATTTATGTAAAGTGATTCCAAGTGAGAAAACGCAGAGTAAGAATGCGATAAAAAAAAGTAGATATAAGTTACCATAGCAGATAGATAAGAAATTTCTGGAACAATACAAAATAGGTTATAAATGGAATTTACCTCCAGGATGTAGAAATGGGAAATGGGAATGGAGAAAGGCATTTACAGCTTTTGGTACTGATTAAACATTTTATCATGAACATGTACTACTTTAGAAATAAGATAATATAGTATTAGCATCAAGATATAAGAAAAAAAGATAAAAAAGTAATTCAAAGTATTTTAATTAGTATATGTATCCCTCACATAATGGGTCTGACTTGATGATGGGCAGCCATGGCTGTGTTTCACTGTGATTGTATCTTTCTGTCAACTTTATTCGTAAGCTGACTTTTCTCCAGTGTGAAACAGCTACCATAGTTCCAGGGTTTATATAATGACACCACACCATCTAGAAAAGGAGAAGAGATTAAACTGGTGACTCTCTTTTAAGATTATAGTGACATTATTCACAGAAGTCTTGGGTTTCTCTGTCCTCATATCTCACTGCTATACCTTGGGAGGGAGTTTGTGTGACTCTGGGAATATCTCAGATGTGTTGATTGGCTGGCACCTGGGCTCCTGTCCAATTCAACCAGTGGTTCACAACCTCAGGTGCTGCATCTGTTTTGCAAGGCTGTATCATCAAGATTCACAAACTGGAGTGGTTTACACAACAGAGATTCATTGTCTCACAGTTCTGAAGATAGGATGCCAAAGACTGAGGTGACACCAGAATTGGTTCTTCCTGAGGGTGTTGAGGAAGAATCTGCTCCTGGTGTCTCACTAGCTTCTGATGGTTTGATGGTGATCTCTGATATTCTTTGATTTATAAAGTGTCACCCTGAGCTCATCATGGTGTTCTGTGTATATGTTTCTTTTTTCAACTCCCTCTTTTATAGAAATTAGAGTCACAATGGATTAGGAGCCTCTATAATATGACCTCATCTTAACTAATTCATCTGTTACTACTCTTTTTCCAAATAAAGTCATATTCTGAGGTCCTGGAGGTTAGGACTTCAACATAAATTTTGAGGGAACATAATTCAATCCACAGCAGATGCCCATTATAATCATCTGAGAAGTTTTAAAGAAAAGAAAAGAAAACAAAAAAACTCTGAACCAATTAGGTTAGAATCTCTTGGCAAGGGTCCCAGGAAATAGGTTTGTTTTAAAGCCTCCCTACATGTTTAATGCACAATGTAAGCAGTTAGTAGACAATCCTTGGAACTGAGGAGGTAGTGGCGCCACTTTTTCCAGAACTACATGGATTGTGGGGGGAAGAGGCAGAAACCTGAATACAAAATGGGAAGGGTGCTCAGAAGGCAATCAACAGCATCCATGATGCTTTATTTTATAGGTCAACTTGACTGGATTAAGGGATACCTAGATAACTGATAAAACATTTCTGGGTGTGTCTGGAAGAGATGAGCATTTGAACTGGTGGACGGAGTAAAGAAAATCTGTCTTCACCAATATGAGTGGGCATTGTTCAATTCCTTTTTTTTTTGGTACTGGGGATTGAACTCAGGGATACTCAACCACTGAGCCACATCCCCAGCCCTATTTTGTGTTTTATGTAGAGACAGGGTCTCACTGAGTTGCTTAGTGCCTCGTGGTTCCTGAGGCTGGCTTTGAACTTGCGATTCTCCTGTCTCAACCTCCCAAAGTGTTGGGATTACAGGTGTGTGCCACTGAGCCCGGCTCGTTTTATTCTTTGAGGGCCCAAACAGAACAAAAATATGGGTGAAGGGTAAGTTTTCTCTCTGGATCTGGGATACTCATCTCTGCCCTTGGATATCAGACCTCCAGGTTCTAGGGCCTTCGATCTCGGGGACTTAACCCAGCATTCTCCTAGATTCTAAGGTCTTCAGACTTGGTTGAATTTCACCACTGGCTTTCCTGGCTCTCCAGCTTGTAGATAGCAGACTGTGGGACTTTTCAGCCTTCATGATCATGTGAACCAATTCTCATAATATATTCCTTCCTACACATCTCCATACATCCTATTGGTGCTGTTTCTCTGGAGAGACTAACACATTACCACATTGTGACAAACTCCAGCATGGTTCAGGCTGCACTAGACCGGTGGGCAGGGCAAGCCAGGCCAGGCCACACTTTGCAGATTGCTGAAAGGTAGGCAAGCAGATCCAAAATGGTATGTGCTGGCTCCCAGCAGAACCCTCATCAGAGAATAGGGAGAATATCAGCACCAGGAGATAAGGCCTGTGGGGAAGATCACAGAAGGAAGAATCTGAGTGATAAAGAGTAAGAGGCCTGGATGAGCCAAGTGATATTAGTGAAGTACTGTGATTTGTAGGCTTCACAGATACTCCATGTCCATCACCGTAGAATACCAGGTCTACAACGAGATTCATGCTGAACATGGGACTGAGGCTTTTGGTATATTTAATTAGTTGAGATTGCCCTTAGACTTAGCTACAGAGGTGAATGACTAGGAAAGACTGGGCAAAAGATGAGAAACATGAAATGGGGCCTTTAGTTTCAGGCTTCATAACCTGTACATAGATCTCAGAGATTTAGACTTCATGCAAGGCGTGAGGCCCTTTATAATTGGGGGCAGCATTAGCTTTATGAATGTAGAACAAAGGTCCAGGAGAAGGAGTGATAGTATGAGCATTAGAAAACATGCAAGACATGTTCTTTGGAGACTTAAGGAAGTCTGAATTATGCTCTAATTTTAAAAAAAAGAAAGCAGAGCTCATTTTTGTTAGGTCAGTAAATTAATACCTGTTTGCAACACTTGGAAAAGAAAATGCACCACTGTTACTTCCAGGTCTATGCCCTGGTCCACTTCTCTTTTACTCCCAAGCTACTGCTCTTGATTTTCTCATGATGACAGTATTTTCGCTCTAGACTTCTTCAATTTTGTTGGATCATTTAAGCTGCTCTTTGGAGCTTGTGGTCTCAGTCATTCACTCAGTCCTCAGCTCCTCAGCTACTCCTGGCTCTGACACTCTTTGCAACTTCTTCTTTTTTTAAAAAAAAAATATTTTTCATTGTAAATGGACACAATACCTTTATTTTATTTATTTGTTTTTGTGTGGTGCTGAGGATTGAACCCAGTGCCTCACACATGCCAGGCAAGCGCTCTACCACTGAGCCACGCCAGCCCCAAATTCTTTGCAGCTTCTGATGGGAAACATACTCCTCTCTTCCCATCCTATTGGAATCTTCAGATGCATTGCCTAGGTTTTTCTCCCCATTATCCCAACCCCAGTAAGGGATAGGCTTTAGATATTATTTTTAACCTCACAACAATCCTATGAAGAAGGTACCATGATCTACATTTCACTAATCTAAGAAACTAAAGCTTAGAAAAGACAAGTAACTCCCCAGCTCTTCTAGTGAATAAATGATATAGCTGGAATTCAGATTTATAATATGGTCCAAAGCCTGCTTACTTTTCATGATACTAAAGGATTCAAGATGTCTAAGAGTTTTTGTTTTTAATTTTGGCTGGGAGGTAGGCAGAAGCAAAAAGGTAGGAATCAGGCAAGCTACTGTCCTTTAAGGCAAAAATATAAATTTCTGCTGGGTGCCATGATGCATACTTGTAATCCCAGTGGCTTGGGAGGCTGAGGCAGGAGGATCACAAGTTCAAAGCCTTCAGCAGCTTAGTGAGGTCCTAAGCAATTTAGCAAGACCTTGTCTCAAAAATGAAAAATAAAAAGGGTTGGGGATGTAGCTCAGTGTTTAATTGCCCCTGGGTTCAATTCCTGGTACAAAAAAAAATAAATCCAAGGAGATAGAATAAGAAATAAGATAGATCTGTGGCATTCTTCCTCTTTTTCTTTTTCTCTTTTGAATTCACATTTTGTAAATGTTAATATGCTTTATGATATTGCAGATAGGACTCTGAAGCTTTGTTCATTTTTCTTTACTAAAATTTTTTCTCAGACTAGATGATCTCATTTGATTCATCTTCAAGTTCTCTGATTTTTTTTTAGTTCTGCCATTTCCGTCTGCTATGAGCCTTTCTAGAGAAATTTTCATGTCAGTTATTGTGCTGCCAACTCCAAAACTTCTGTTTGTTTCTGTTTTAAATCTTCTGTTCCTTTGTAGATATTCTGTATTTGGTAAGCATCATTGCCAGACTTTCCTTTAGTTCTTTGAACATACTAGTAAAGGACGATTTAAACTCTTTTTCTAAGTAGTGAAACACCTGGCTTTCCCTGCAGACAGCTTCTGTTGACAGCTTTTTTCTTGTGTACATGCATTATTTTCCTGCATCCCTTTGTATTTCTTATATATTTTTGTTAAAAAATAAACATTTTCTGTAATAAAACGTGAGAACCTGAGAAATCAGATTCCCTCCCTCCCAGGGTTTTATGCTGCTGCTGCTGTTTGTTTAGTGGGCTAATTCTTTAAAGTGTTTATCCTTTTGTGTGTGGGCACTGAGGTCTCTGCCTCATTAGCTTGGTGATCAGCTAATAATTGGAACGAGGTTTCCTTACCTGCATCGATCCTCTGCTGAGGGGCTCTTTGAGTGTGTTGATGTAGTCAGCATTGCTTGCCTGAAGCTTCAAAATCAACCAGAGGTGGGAGATATATAGAACCTTCCCAGATGATTCCTGGGCATGTTCACAGCCCTGTACATGAATATGGTTTTCCATATCCTCAGGAGTATGTCAAAGCTTTTCAAAGCTTCCTATGGATATGTCATTCTGCAATTTTCCTCTGAAGTTTTTGGGCAGCCTTTTGTAGCTCCCAAGTGCCATTTCCTCCTTAGCCAGCTCTTACTGGTTTTGGAAAATGCTGTAGGGACAAAACTGTTTGCATGGAACCAATTCTAAGTGAGGTCAAATAGAGTTAGCTATTGAGCAAAGAACTTTTAGGGGAGCTGCCACACAGGTCAAATAGTGACAGTTCTCTGGAGATGGGACTTTTGGGAGCTTAAACCTATTCTGGGGCCTCCTGTGGCTGCTAGGCTAATGGTTTTCACAGTTATCACAATTTTAATGTTGTTTGGTCAGTGTTCAAGGTTACTGCAAAGCAGGAATGAGTTTGATGGGAATAGAGCAAGTTCAGAACCATAAAGCTTGCTACTCTTACCAACATCCAACTGTTTAACTGGAATAAAACTGACATTTTTGCAAGACTTTAGCTAATTTTCAGATTTGTAGAAAAAAAGGTTTTTTTGATGATTTTTGTCAGTGCTCTTGCTGCTGGTATGGAGAATCAAATTTTCCAAAGCCCTTCTTATCCTACCATTCCAGAAGTCAGCTCCATTAGTCCAGTGCTGCAAAATCAGAAACATATTGACGAGCTAAACTGGATTTGCACATGAAGTTCTCTGTGATAATTTTTAAAATTATTTCTTTTATTTTTAAAATATCCTTTGAAAATGGCAGTCAATTCCACTATACTATAGCAAATCAAAAAAGAAAATTTCCCACAAGGATAGATAAGAGGGGATAGAGAATTAGAAGAAGAAATATATATATCTAAGCCCCAGAGACATGTAAGTGTTTGATCTAGAATGAATAAACCTTAAGGGAAAAGTGAAACTTGGACTGGATAGCACTATCACCTAGTCACCTCAATATTCTCCTTCTGGTGCTAAAAAATTAGGAACTATAGGGATTTGTTTGAACAAATCTGGCAAAGAAAAAAAAAACTCTACAAAATTATGGTTGGGAAATACTTTGACTACCAATCTAAATAATTTAGGCTAAAATTCTTCATAGTTTCTGCCCTGAATTATTTAGATTCATTATCACAAATGAACTACATATCTATTTGTGCATAAATCAGATCATGCAAATTTATTTGGATTATTAATACTCTAATTGGATTTTTGTTTTATGTTTTAATCTTAAAATCCTTCTATATATCCAGTGCAGTGGGGCATGCCTGTAATCCCAGAGGCTCAGGAGGCTAAGGCAGGAGGATTGTGAGTTTAAAGCCAGCCTCAGCAACTTAGTGAGGCCCTGTTTCTAAATAAAATACAAAAAAAAAATGGGCTGGGGATGTGGCTCAGTAGTTAAGAACCCCTGGGTTCAATCCTCAGTACCAAAAAAAAATCCTTCTATTTAACAGAAATCAAGAAATGATGTACTATGATAAAGCAGAGAAGAAATTTCACAAAGTTTAAAACTCTTATTGGATTCATTCATTTCTAATTGGATTCATTCATTTAAAAAATTATGAAATGTCTACAATCTACAGATCCCATGGTACGTATAAGAAATAGTGAAATATATGAGACAAAGCAAAACAAGGACAGAAATAATTTAATCATATTTGAGTTATCTCCCCAAAGGAGAAAATGAAGTTAAATGTTTTATTAGCAATATTATGAACAAGAATTTTTTTAAAAAAATTAATGACAATGAAAGTTATCTGTGCTTATTTTCACATTAAGTTGTAATCCCATATCTCATTTGTATTGGGTTTGTCACAGCATTTGAAAAACATTAAATTACTTTGTTTTTGAATATTGCTTCTTTTGGATTAAGCCTAGAAAAGAAAAAAAAAATTACACATCCCCACATCCTGGTCATAGAATACGTTTTTTTTTGCAAATATGCTAATGACAAAGTAGGAGATTAAAGTTTTATTAAAAAGAAGAGAAGCAATATACTATGCAGAACCAGCTCAGTAACCTTGATTCCTCCAATGTACTAAGAGACACAATAAATGGCTCTGTTGGTTTCCTCTGATCTTATGAAAGCACAGAACCCATTTAATTTCTTCTACCGTCACTGACCCCAAATGATCAAACTGCTAGGCACTGTCCTGTGTTTTCTCGCAACTGGTATTTTCTCCCAGTATCAGAGATATCCACATCATATTTGAGAGTTCCTGGTATTAAAAGAACCAACCCGGGAGAGTGTCTCTTGATCTGGCCATTGAATATGAGTTTTTGTTCACTTGGTTGCCCTTACTATCTGGGAAAAGAAATGACTCCTCCTTTGAGGCTGCTTCTACTTCTGGTAATCAATCCACTGGTTTCTATCACTACACATCCCAATACCAGCTTCCCTCTTGATACTATGAATTAACCATCGGTGTTCCCAGTGATGGCTCCTCCCTATGCGTGGGTGCCCATCTCCTCATTTGCACTTAACGCTACCACCTCAGAAACTCTGCCTTCTCTCTTGCCTTTCCTGTATCTCTACTGGATCATTCTCATCAGCATGAACTACGCTGTTATTTCACCTAGTTAAAATGCACAACCCTTTCTTAACCCCACATTTCCCAATGGACTGCCATTTCTCTGCTGCCCTTTAAAGCTTAGCGAGTGTTTTAAATCCTCTAAAGTCATTTTCCGCTTTCTCTTCTCCTGTGCCTTTTGAACCCACTTCATTCAGTCGGATCAGCTCAAGCTTGTACTTGAGCTCCGCATTTGATGTTGTTGAATACTGTCCCCTGTTTGAACCACTTGCTGCTCATCTCCCCAACCTCTTAAATGTGGAAATATGCAAGAGTTAATCCTTCCATTCCCCACCCCAAGCACATTCACTTACAAGATAAGCTCATTGAGTTCCATGAGTTTAGATACTAAAATATAGTAAACTCCCAACTCGAATCTCCAGCCCAGACCTCTCCCTGAACTGCACATTCATATATCTGACTAGTTATTTGACATCTCTAATTGGATATCTAATAAATATCTCAACATTATATTCAAAATTTATCGTTCCTCTCCCTCTCCCACAATATCTGCTCCACCAGAAGACTTTGCTGCCTCAAAAAACTGTTGAGACATTATGCTGACTGCTCAGACCCTCAGAGCCATTTCTGAGTTTTCTTTTATCCTTTGATCCCACATCCATCCACCAGTAAATCCTTTTGGCTCAGTCTTCAGACTACCCATAATCTGATTGCATATGGTGAGCTCCACGGCTGTCACTTTGCTCAAAGCCACCATCCCCTTTCACCTGGATTATTGCAACCACCTTCTGACTGATCTTTCTGCTTTGCCCCTTTGTTCTTCCTGCAATTTTTTCTGAACACAGAACTGAGAGAGATCGTGTTAGATCCAAAGTCAAATATGTTTCTGTCTAGCACAAAACCTCCAGTGCTATTCCATCTTCTGTAAGGTAAAAGCTGAAATTCTTACAATGGCCTGCCAAGCCCTAAGGATTTGATACCCTCTCTTATCTGACCTCGTCTCCTACTCCTGTTCCCCATTCTCCTTTACCTTCAGCCATGTTATGTCTTTGTATTTCTTCTAACACATGAGGTGTACTCCTACCTCAGGGTCTTAGCAACTGTTCCTGCTCCCATCTGGAAAACACATTCCTCCATTCTCCACTTGCTTGACTCCCTCAGCTTTCTCAGGGTTTTGCTCAAAAATATATATCTCAAGCCACCTACAACTGTGCCACGGTGCCAGGGACATAATGGTTGCCTAATAAATATTGGTTGAGTGATTATCAATGCATTCCTAGGGAAATTTGTTTCCTTCTAATGGGAACATTGTAATTGTATCCTTCCAATGGGAACATTATAATGATGGGGAGCCAGAGGGCAAGAACTACCTTTAAAAGAAGAGACTGTCTCCTATATGAGTAAAGTTTCTCCACGTAGGCCTAAGGGAGTGAAATCAAGTGTGACTTGAGAAACAGAAAAGACCACATACATGAGAAGACAAACTATGACTGGAAATTACAGAATCAACAAACGGTCCCTTGAGGGCCTCCAAATCTGTTGAATAATAGATTAATGAAATTAGAATGCTGTAAGCTAAAGATATAAAGGCTATAATAAGGATATAACAAGAATTAACAGAAAAACTTGATAATAAAATTATTGATGTTAAAACACAATGGATGTATTCAACTGCAGATTAAGTAGAGACAAAGAGAAGAAATGTCAGGAGAATTTAACAAGTATTTACTTAAGTAAGGCAATGAGATGGAAAATATGAAAGAGAAGTTAAGTGACATGGAAAATTGGAGAAAAACTAACATGGGGGTGATTGATATCTCAGGAGGGTAAAATGGAGAAAATTTGGAAATATTTCTAATGAAAATGACTGAGAATTTTGCAAGCCTTAAAAAAATCACTGCATGAATCCAGAAAGACCCAGGCAATGCAGTGTATCATAAGCAGGATAGTAAAAAGACATTTGTGCTTGGACATATGGCAGAGGAGCTGAAAAATACCAAAAATAAAGAGAAAATCTTGAAAACACCCTCAGAAAAAGAAGAGGTTCTGGTAACATAAGAGCAGACTTTTTAACAGCAAAAATTCTAAGTTAAAATACAATGGAATGATAACTGCAAAATGTGGAGACAAATATTTAATCTACAGTCCTGTGTGCTATGTAGTCGTTATTCAGGAATAGAATTTATATATTTATCTAAATAGAAATAAAATGGGAGAGTCTACTACCAAGAGACTTACTTCAAAAGAACTCTTACATAATTTCCTTCAGAAACAAGGAGAATTACTCTAGAAGGATAGCCTGAAATGACAGAAAAGCTGGTAGTAAAGAAGATGGTGAGCCGGGCGCGGTGGCTCAAGCCTGTAATCCCAGCACTTTGGGAGGCTGAGACAGGAGAATCGCGAGTTCAAAGCCAGCCTCAGCAATGGCGAGGCGCTAAGCAACTCCGTGAGACCCTGTCTCTACATAAAACACAAAATAGGGCTGGGGATGTGGCTCAGTGGTCGAGTATCCCTGAGTTCAATCCCCAGTACCAAAAAAGAAAAAAAAAAAAAGAAGATGGTGAATCTTAACAAGCATTATATGCCTAAAATACTGACGGTGGTTAAAAACTTTAAAAATCAGTTCAGAATTCCAGTATCTCCCCCAGCTGTGTCAACCTTGGGATCTCTGCTCTTCTCTCCAGTAGCCATTCTCCCCGCTAGGCCTCACTGAGTTTTATCTTATAGATGGTATGCTTGATATTTGTTCAAAGTCTCAATGAAATTTTGGTACACATTTCTGAGGCTCTTTATCTGTGCAACTTCCCACCTGTGCAAACTCCAGGTACTTAGCAGATCTGCTTTTTGCCACCTGCAACAACACTGCTTTCTATTTGGGTTCCACACCTCTGTGATGCAATACAAAAAGTTCCCCAGACAAAAACTTAGCACAAATGTTGAGCTCCCCTCAACATTTAATCTCAAAGATCATAACCGAGTGCTACCTACTGTCCATTGCTTAAAAATGATTGCTTAAGATATTTTATAGGAGTTGATAGTTGTGTAGCCAAAAGAAAAATTATTTATTATTTGCTTGTGATGGGTACTAAGTTCTAATGTATTAACTTTTTAGCCTACAGCTGCCTTTTATGGCTGTAGATGATAAATTATAGGCTATTGATTTCCTTCAAAGGACTATTTTCATTGCATTCCTCCAAATTTTAACATGGAGGACTTTTGGTATAGTTCAATTCCAAGTTTTCCTTTTCTCATTATTCATTATAGTTTCTTCTTAAATCTAGGATTTATTTAGAATTGTATTTTCTCAGTAAAAGACATGGGCATGAATCTTCATAGCATTTTCTTTGTTAAAGTCAAAACCCAAAAACAACCTAGATGATCATCGACAAGAGAATGGGCAAACAACTTGTTGTATCTTTTTGCAATGGAATTCTACTTAGCAATAAAAAACACAGAGTTCTCAAACATGCAGCACTATGGACTAAACCCTAAAACATGTTCTGATGCCAGACAGAAAAGAGAACACATAATATGGTTCCACTTAATAGAAAAGTCTGGAAAATATCAAAACTAATTTGTTTCATTAGAAATCAGAAATACTGGTCACAAATAGGGGAAGAAAAGTATAAGGATTGACTAAAAATGGACACATTGGTGGGGTAAGCTCTGTGAAAGAGTTAAAGGGAAGACACTTCCCTGGCTCATGCTGAACAACACCCACCACTGCAAATTTGGGACAAATCAGACTTAGTTACCTCTCTCGGGCTGAAATGGTTACAATATATCAACAACAGTTTTGCAGCAAATCTAGACTTAGGGCATGATGTTGTAGCATAATAGCAAAAGTGACTATGGACTCAGAAAATAAGCAGCCTGATTAGAATTTCTGGAAAAACAGGCAGAAACAAAACCAAATTATGAAGACTGGAATAAATCCTTAATCCTTCGATATTCAAATGGTCTCACATATCAAAAAGCATTAAGAACTTTCAGGAAACTGTGAGCTCACCTAATGGTCAAAATCAGGTGTCAAAATCAGATGTAACCATATGGGTGAACTCTCAGATGGATAATTTAAAATAGCTGTTTTAAGAAAACTCAGTAAGCTTCAATAAAACCTAAATAATGATTTAATACACTAACAGAGAGACTAAACAAAGGGGTAAGAACAAGTTTTAAAAAATCAAATCCTTGAGATAGAAAATATACTAAGTAAAATTAAATGCAATAGAAGGCATCAATAGCAAGAAAGATTAAACAAAAAAATTGGTGATCTTAAAAACAGGCTATTTGAAAATATACAGAAGAGAAAAAAGAATGAAAATAAATGAAGAATGTTTATAAGAAATTTGGGACTGCATTAAAAGATAAAATATTTGGGTTATTAAGGTTGAATAGGAACTGGAATGTGCCAAAGAAGCAACACAACAAACAACAGAACAACAACAAAAAAAACTTATTCACAGAAAACTTCCCAAACCTAGAGAAAAATATGCATGTCCATAAACAGGAAGGTCAAAGTTCACCAGTCAGATTTAGTTCAAACAAGTCTAATCTTAAAGGTGAAAGAGAAAGAGAAAGTTCTCAAGGAAGCAAGAGATCAGAAACTAATAGCATATAAGAATGTTCCAAGTTCCTTGACAACAGGCTTCTCAGCACAGAGTAGTGTGAGATTTTCATAGTACTGGAGGAAAAATATCTGCCAACTTAGAGTACTAAAACTGACAAAAGTATCCTTTAGAAATGAAGGATAAATAAAGATTTTCCCAAACAAGAGCTCGGAGAATATATCTTCACAAAAACTGTCCTACAAGAAATGCCAAAGGTAGTTCTTCAAACTGAAAGAAAGAGATATTACTGAGTAAGAAGAAAAGATTGAAAAGTCTAAAACTCATTTGTAAGACATTATAAACTTGGTGAGTAAACCATTAATATCTTTACTATGAAGACTAAAAACCAATAAAAAAATACTCACTGCATTAGTAAGTTAGGAGATGGTCAGTATAGAAAGATGTAAAATAAGACATCAAAAATTCAATATGTAGGGAGGAATGAGTGCAAGTATAGAATTTTTTTAGAGTTTTAAAAATTAGAAATATTTTACCTCTTTTTTTCTTGTTTTGTCTTTATTACCATGTTAAGTAGCTCTGATTTCAAAATAGCTTGTTATAATCAAAAGATACTTCTATAGCTTCATGATTAGTAACCAAAGAGCAAAAATTCTTAATAGACAAACCAGAAACCATAAATAAGAACTCCAAACATACTATTACCATAAATCACTTGACCATAAAGGAAGACTGTAAGAAAGGGATAAAAAGGGAACTGTAATAAAACTAAAAGATAAGGAACTGTAATAAAACTAAAAGAGAAGCCTATGGTAAGACTTTATTGATAATTACTTTGAATGGATTAAATTATCCAATCAAATATACAACTAATGATGTATTCTTAAGGTCTTAGAAACATATAGAAGCAAAACCAATTCAAAAACTAGTAGAAGGAAAAAGAATAAATATTAGAGATGAAATTAGTTAAATAGAAACTAAAAGAACAACAAAAAGGATCAATGAAAGAAAGATTTGGTTCTCAGAAAAAATAAACAAGATTGATAAATCTGTAGCCAAATGAACCAAAAGAATGAGAAAAAAGACCCAAATGAATAAAATTAGAGATGAAAACGGGGATATTACAACAGACACAACTGAAAGCCAGAGTGTCATTAGGGACTATTTTGAAAACTTAGATGCCAGTAAACTGGAAAATTTAGAAGAATTGGATAAATGTCTAAACACACACGTCCTTTTATAACTGAATCAAGAACATATAGAAAATCTGAACAGAACAATAACAATGAGATTGAAACAGTGATAAAAAGCCCCTCAACAACAGAAACCCAGATTAATTTTATCAGATTTTAAAAGAAAAACCAACGCCAATCTGCCACAAATTATTCCATGAAGTTAAAAGGCAGGGAAATTCCAAATTCATTCTCTAAAGCCTCTGTCATCCTGATATCAAAATTGGATGATACTTCAAGGAAAGTTAACTACAGACCAATATCACTGATGAACATAGAAGCAAAGATCCTTAGTAAAATATTAACAAATAAAATTTAAAAGATCATCTACCATGATCAAGTTGGTTTCATTCTGGAGATGTGAGGATGGTTCAACACACACAAATCAATAAATGTAACTCACCACATAGATAGAACCAAGGACAAAATCCACATGATTATCTCACTAGATAAAAAAGAGGCCTTTGACAAAATTCAACAACCTTTCATGATAAAACCCCCAAAGAAACTAGAAAGGGTTGGTGTGCAATTGTCCAATAGGATGAATATCTATCTATCTATCTATCTATTTATTTATTCATTCATTCATTCATTCATTCTACTTAGGTATACATGATAGAATGCATTTTGATTCATTGTACACAGATGGAGCACAACTTTTCATTTATCTGGTTGTACGTGATGTAGAATCACATCATATATGCAGTCATACGTGAAGCTAGGGCTATGAAGTCCATCTCATTCCACAATAGAGTGAATTTTGATAACAATAATGTACTATTTATTTCAAAAAGTTAGAGAATTTTGAAAATTTTCACCATAAAGAAATGATGAATGTTTGAGGCAATAGATACTTTTAACCTTCTTTAAACAAACACAATGTATATGTGTATCAAAACATCACATCATACTCTATAAATATGTAGAATTTATATATTTACATAATATATATAAAATCATTGGAAAGCTTAGAAATGGGAGAAATAAAACCTAAATATTTTTCTTCCATGCAATTTCACTTTTAATTCCTTGATCCAGGCATTCCTAAAATCTCCTTCTTTCATCTGGGGTTTTGCCATGGCACCAGGTTCTAATGCAGCACCAAGGCACTGGGAGCTGGGGACACATTGTTCATCAGTCATCTGCCACAGACATGACTCTTGACTGCATGATCCTCTGGATACTTCTGTACCCCCCTGGCTGCCTGGTCCCATTTCCTAGATATGACTATAGCATCACCTCCAGAGTTGAGCAATCTTTCTGGAGAATTTGCTAAAGAAGAGTCCAGACTCTTCTCTGAGGACGCTTAGACATCTCTCTCTAACTCTCTGCCAGGAGAATGCATCAGGGTTGGAGTGGGGGTCCCTGCATTCACTTCTACTTCTCCAAAATGTTTCTTCTCCTATATGCATGAATCCTTTCCTCCTTTTGGATTCAGGCTTTTGGAACTATAAACCAAGAGAAGACATGTTTATCAGGCAATCTTAGCTTTCCATTCTACCCTAATTCTAAATGGAATTTTAAGCTCAGAGTCATATCTAGAAATTGAGAGGAGGACAAAGGGAAAATAAAGGACAAAATATCCAAGTAGTAATGTCTAAAAATACTATCTTAAAACTTTACCATTCTTTAACTTTCTGCCTCATGGAAAATAAGACTCCATTTAAAATTTAAGTTCATAGATGCTTTGGTCTGTTTTGTGCTGCTATAATAGCATACATGAGAATGGGTAATTTATAAAGAGAAGAAATTTATTTCTTACAGTTCTGGAGGCTGAAAAGTCCAACATCAAGAGATCATATCTGTTGAGGGCCTTCTTGCTATGCTGTACCATTACACGGAGTAGATCATTATATGGCCAGCAAGCACTAGAGAGGGAACAGGGAAAGAGGCTGAGTTTAACCTTTCATCAGGAACCTAGTCCTGTAATAATGGCATTAATCCAGTCATGAGGGCTCTGTTAATTACCTCTTAAAAGTCTCACTTCTCAACACCGTAGCACTGGGGAAGAAGTTTTCAACACATGAACATTCAACTTAGGGCAATAGGACACTCAGATATTCTTTTTCTTGAATAAATACTGCAATGGGCTCGTAATCACCTCTGTTTCAAAATGGTCCCATGAGGTATTTTCAACATTTCTTGCTCATCCCAAGTATTGTTTTGACCTTGAGGAGTTCAGTGATATCACAAGGTTCATGTTGCTGCTGACTTTGATGCCATTGGCAACTGGAATTCCAGCTGTCAGAAATGAGATTCTCATCTTGTACTATCAGCTTGGCACTGGGCCACCAGAGTCCTTCCTCTGGTTCTATGGTCAGCCTATTCTGATACAAGTCACTTCCTGTCACTAGAAAAGGCCCAGCCCCTGACCAAGGTATTTCAGTGTCACTCTGAAAATGCGTAGGAATTCCTGCTCTGCCAATGGCTAAGAAGGGTAAAGGACAGAAATGGCATTAAAAGGGTCAAGGGAAAATATCCTTTGGTGATAGCTGATACAACATTTTGTAATGTGTACTGAAATTAAACCTATACAATTTTGAGCAGGTTGGGTTCAGGTTTCCTTTCCCTGACATTCCTGAGGACTGCTTCTGACCTTTCTCCTGACCATTGATTCATCAAATCACTGCTTCATCAAAAAAATTTTAAAAAGACTAAAGTTGCATGAAGATGAGAACAAAAGAACACAGTAACCATTTAATACTGTGCAGTGTAATAAGTACCAAGTGTGTAAGGTATTCATTCAAATACAAGGATAAAGTGACAGATTGAAATGTCTAGGTTAAGATCAACTAGTTAGAACTAGAATAAATGTGTGTCCAATTTCCTCTAAGGCTGGTAATTTAGCCTTGTACATGCCTTGCAGCCCTTCTGGGAGAAAGCTCCCATCCCTTCTCTTGTACCCTACACAGGGTTTCCACAATCCCTGAGATGCAGATCACTGAGGTCACCCATTGGCCAAGCACTGCAGCATGCTGCCAAAGAGTCTCCTGGATCACACTACACAAGCCATGGGGAAGAGGAGAGTGCTCTGCATTGAAGCCGTCTTCTCTGTCTCTCTTGAGAAAATTCCTAGGTGAATTGTACATTCTGTGGTTGGTGCTACAGATGGCAAACAATCCTCAGCAGAGCATCAGACACACAGACTGAACATGGTTGACAAAACTAAAAAAAAAGAGTAAAGTCAAACAAATTATGGCATCTAGGATAAGAATGATGACCTAAGGAGGTGTAAAATACGAAGTATGAAGGAAAAGTCAACAAATTTGACTACATTTGAGACATTGTTGTAGGATAAAGATAGGAAAAAAGTTTTAAAGTTAAACCTACAGATTACGAGAGGACATCGGTAGTGTCCCTAGACAACAAAGAATTTATATCAAGTACTATTGAAAAAGATGAACAATGCAAAAGAAAAGTAAGTAAAGAAGAAAAGCAGGCAATTCATAGAAGAAATATTAGTAGCCAAAGACATGAAAATCTGTACAGCATTACAAGTAATCAGGAAAATGCAAACATCACCTTGCTCTCTTCAGATTGGTGAATTTTAATGTGTGTGATTTTGCAAGCAAGGGTTAAAAAGCATGGACAATTTTCATTACCAGTAGTGAGTAGGCAATTCTATACAGCTACCACAAAATACATTTTGGCATCATTAGGCAAAATTAAAAGTATGCACACATGTCATATGACCTAACAACTCTACTTGTAGTTACTCTAAGACAACTCCCACATCTGTAGAGAAGGAAACATATTTAGACCATAACAGATAAGTTTGATATTCTCTATCTCCTTCTTGAATCCATATATGAAAATGAAGCCCACCAAAGGTGACTATAGAGATGTATTAGAAGGGAGAATGTGCATTCAGGCTAATCACAGTTCTTGCAGTATTTGGCAAGGCAGGAAATGAACAAGGATATTAATGAATAAGCAATCTCAATGGTGTTATGAACTATGAGGAAAGTAAAAGTAAATAATTAGGGTGGAGTCTACCAATAGTATTGAGAATTTCAGATAGGATAGGCAGGGAAGGATTCCCTGGGAAGGTGATTGTTGACTTGAGATATGAGTTAAAGGAAGGCACTAGTCATGAAAGACTTGGAGTATCAAATTTGGGGGCAGAGGTAATAAACTGAGAAAGAAGTTGGCCTATTCGACGGCAGTGGAGTGAGAAAAGAAGAGAGTGGTACTAGACACAGAAGAGAGGGTAAAGTATAGGAAAGATTAAGGTAATATAGAGCCTTATAGGCACAGTAAGAAGTTAAAAGTTTAAGTGCAATGGGAAACAGGATAGTGATGTAATCTTATAATACAAGTTTACAATATGTAAGAGATACAAAAATATTCTTGGAATAATTCAGAAAATAAGATGCCTGTTAACTCAGGTCTCCTTATATAGCCAGCCAAATATAAATTGGTTTCACCATTACTCAAGAAGGAAATGCCTTAAGAAGAAAAAAAAACATTCCTCAGTGCTGTCACATCCCAGAAGGTCAATGTTGAACACATATTTTTTTAAATATTGGTTGAAACTATTGCTAAATAATTAGCTAGTTTTAAACATCACAGTGTCTTCACACAATGACTATCTCCAGGTGCCCTCTTAGAGGGTGCTCTTTCAAAAACAAATGGAAATTTCTGGTCTGGCATATGAGGAGGTTGGAAGTCCTGACTGTAGTCCTCTCAGTAAGAAAAAGATGGAAGAAACTGAAAATCAACAACTCTTCTTAGAGTCATTAGGAAATTAGGTCACAGGGAAAACTACTGACAATCCTCCAAATTGGTGAGACAGAAGCTAATCAAACTTATTTGTGCAGAAACCCAGGAACAGAAACTACCACTAGAGTTAGGAAAACATAACTTCTAATTAGCAGATTGATGGATGTTTAATGTTGACAAGATTGAGTGTTAAAAACTCTGGGAAGCCAACTCTTAAGAGTTGGTGTCTATACTTTTATTAGTCTTACTTCCAAGAGTCCTAACAGGTTCTCATACTGAAGATTACAGTGCTCCTGGCAGGAAGAGGGGTAAATAGCCACTTTGAAATTGACTCAGAACATTCTGTTCTTAACAAGGCCTTCCCTTCAAAGAAATGAAAAATGCCTTTGATTGTGTCCTCAGTAAACTGAACATGGCCAAGGAAAGAATCAGGGGACATGAAAGAATGTCAGTAGAAACTTCCAGAACTGAAAAAGAAAGAGAAAAAAAAATGAGTAAAAAAAAAAGAGAGAACAGAATATTCAAGAAATGTGAGACAATCACAAGAGGATAATAATATCCACAAAAGGAGAAAGAGAGAAAGGATTAGAGAAAATGTTTGAATAATGGCTGAAATTACTCATTAACAGGCCTGAAACCACAGTTTCAAGACTCTCAGTTCCAGAAACACCAAGTAGGTAAACACCAATGATACAGATAGACATATTGTTTCAAGTAGAATATACTAAAATCAAAGAGAAAATATTGGAAGAATCCAGAGGAAAATAATTCCTTACTTATAGAGGAGCAAAGAAAAGAATTGTATCAGATTCCTCTTCAGAAAAACACACAAGAAGAAGAGACTGGAATGAGATATTTAAAGTTTTGAAAAGAAAAGCTATCAATCTAGAATTTCAAAAGCAGAAAAAAATTGACTTTTTCAGACAAGCAAAAATTGAGAAAATTTGTTTTTAATAGCTTGGCTCTGTTAAAAGAAGTTATTAAAATTAAAAAAAATTTTATGTGCCAGAAACTTGATTATAAATAAAGGAAGAATATTAGAATGCTATTTTTATTTTTCTCAACTGATCTAAGTTAGGTGAGAAAATTGAATCAAAAAAGACCCAATAAAAACTAGATCAGTCAGAAAGAGTAGAACTAAAAAAAGAAAAAGAAAAAAAAAATAAATAAAGACAACCCAAACACAATGAATAGAAAACAGAAACAAATACAGTAGTCATGAATTCAGCTCTATCAATACTCACTTTAAATGTGAGTCATCTAAGTATCACAATTAAAAGACAGACTTTCAGAATGAATAATAAAGCAAAACCAACTAAATATTGCTTATAAGAAATCCACTTTATATATAAAGAAAAGTTAGATTAAAGTAGAGGGACAGAGAAAGTTATACTATACCAACAATAATCAAAAGAAAGTGGAAGCAGGTATGTGAAATTCAGAACAAAGAAAATTATCAAGAATAAATACAGGCAGTATGAAAAAATAAAGGGACCAATTCTCAAATAACACATAATAATCCTTCATGTGCATGTACCTAATTATAGAATTCAGATATGTGAGGCAAAAACTGATAGAACTGCAAGAAGAAATAGACAAAGCCACTATGATTGTTGGAGTCTTCAACCCTCATATATAGATAATTTACAGATATAATAGGCAGAAAATCAGTAAGGACATAGATGAACACAAGAGCAGTATCAATCAACTGAACTAATTGACATTTGGAGAACACTTCCTTCAATTACAGAAAATAACACATTTTTCTCAAGTTCATGTGGAACATTCACCAAGACAAAGCACATTCTGAGTCATAAAACATATCTTAACAAATTTAAATGAATGTCAGCATGGTGGCACATGCCTCCCAGGGGCTCAGGAGGCTGAGGCAGGAGGATTGCAAGTTCAAAGCCAGCCTCAACAGAAGTGAGGCACTAAGCAACTCAGTGATATTCTGTCTCTAAATAAAATACAAAATAGGGCTGGGGATGTGGCTCAGAGGTAGAGTGCCCCTGAGTTCAATCTCTACCCCCACCCAATTTAAATGAATATAAATCAAAGAATGGTCTTGATTACAACAGAACTCATTCACAAATCAATAACAAAGATAGCTAGAAAACTATGGAATACTCAGAGATTAAATAATATACTTTAAAATAACGTAAGGGTCAAAGAGGAAGCTTCAAAGTAAATTTAAAAATATTTTAACTGAATAAAATGGAAATACAACTTATTGAAATTTGTAGGATGCAGTGAATAGTGTTCAGACAGAAATTTATAGCACTAAATGCATATATTAGCAAAGAAGAAAGATCTAAAATCAATAGCCTAAATTTCTGCCTTAACAAAGTAGAAAAAGAAGAGCAAATTAAGCCCAATGTAAGAAGAAAAATAAATAAATAATAAAAATTAGAGCAGAAATCATGAAATCAAAAACAGGAAATAAATAGAGAAAATCAGCTAAGCCCAAACCTGGTTCTTTGAAAAGCTCAATAAGATTGATTAGGTCCCAGCACTTTGGGTGGCTGAAATAGGAGACGAATTCAAAGCCAGCCTCAGAAACGGCAAGATGCTAAGCAACTCAGTGAGACCCTGTCTCTAAATAAAACACAAAATACGGCTGGGGATGTGGCTCAATGGTCGAGTACCCCTGAGTTCAATCCCCAGTACCAAAAAGGTAAAAAAAAAGATTTATTAGGAACAACAACAACAACAACAAAAAATCCTAGCCAGATTAAGAACAAAAGAGAGAACACACAAATCAGTAATGCTAGAAATGAAAAAGGGACCATCACTACTAATCTCATGGACATTGAGAGGATTATAAAGGAATATTATAAGCAACTCTATTCTCACAAATGTAAAGAACCAATTGATTGACAGACAAAATCTACTGAAATTCACAGAAGAAATAGACAATCTGAATACATTTATATCGATTAAAGAAGTAGAATTAATAATAGCTTCCTAAAACAGGAAGCACATTTGTATCATTAGTGAATTCTGCCAAACATTTAAGGAAAAATTATCCCAGTACCTTACCAATCTCTTCCAGAAAATAGAATCCAAGGAGATATGTCTAACTTCATTCTGTGAAGAAAAAGTCAGCATTACCCTACCAAAAATATTTCAATAGCTGTAATAAGTATAGATATAAAAATCCTCAAGAAAATGTTAGCAAATCAAATGCAATGATTCACAAAAAGAGTCATAAAGTTGCAATTGTACAGCACAATCAGAACAGAAGGGAACTTCCTCAGCTTGATAAAGGCACCTGTAAAACACCTACAGCTGACATCATACTTAATAGTAAGACAATAGGTGTTTTCCTGATAGGATCAAGAGCAAGGCAAGGATTCCCCCTTTACCATTCAGATTCAATATCATAGTGGAAGTCCTAATGTAAAATTGTAACAGAAGGAAATAAAATATCTACTACTAGGAGAAAAGAAAGAAAACTGCTTTGTTCAGTTACATAGATACAAACCTATAGGTATGGCATGAGTATCTAAGTAGAAAATATGAAACTCCTTGATCTAATAAGCAATTATTGAAAGGTTATAGGATATAAGGTTAACATACAAATGTTAATTGCTTCCTTATACACCAGCAATGAACAATTATAATTTGATATCAAGAACATAATACTATTTACATTAACATCAAATCAAAAAGAGAAATGCTTACATATAAATCTAACAAAATACCTTTATGAGGAAAACAAAACTCTGATGAAAGAAATCGAAGATAAATTGAGAGATATGCCATATACATGGATAGGAGACTAAATATTGTGAAGATATCAACTTGATCTATAGACTCAATATAGTCTCAATCAAAATCTTATAAGGTTGTTTTATAGAAACCGACCAATTGATTTTAAAGTTTATATGGAAAGGCAAAAGAACCAGAACAGGTGACATGATATTTAAGGAGGATGAAGTTAAAGGACTGAAACTACTTGACTTCAAGACTTAGCAGAAAGCTTTGGTAATCAAGCCAGTGTGTGGTATATTGGTACAGAATAAGCAAATCCACAAATGGAACAAAATAGTGAACTTATAAATAAACCCACATAGATACAGTCAGTGGATCTTTGACAAAGGAGTAAAGGCAACTCGGTGGAGAAAAAAATAGCCTTTTCAACAAATGATGCTGAAACAGCTGGACATCCGTATTTAAACCACCATTTGACCCAGTTATCCCACTCCTCGATCTATACCCTAAAGACTTAAAAACAGCATACTATTGTAACGCAGCCACTTCAGTGTTTATAGTAGCACAATTCACAATTGCTAAACTGTGGAAGCAACCTAGATGCCCCCCAATAGATGAATGGATAAAGAAACTGCGGTATATATATATGCAATGGAATACTACTCAGCATTACAAGAGAACAAAATCATGGCATTTGCAGGTAAATGGATGGACTTGGAGAATATCATGCTAAGCAAAATAAGCCAATCCCAAAAAACATAAGGTCGAATGTTCACTGATAAGTGGATGCTGATCCATTCTGTGTGTGGGGGCACAGGAAGAATGGAGGAACTTTGGGCAAAGAGGAGAGAGGGGAGTTGAGTGGGTATGGGGGGCAGGAAAAATGGTGGAATGAGATGGACATCATTACCCTAGGTACAGGTATGACTGCACATATGGTGCGATGTTACATCGTGTACAACCAGAGAAATGAAAAGTTGTGCTGCATTTGTGTGCAATGAATCAAAATGCATTTGGCTATCATATATACCTAATTAGAATAAATAAATTAATTGACATAAAAAATAAACTACCTACATACAGACTTACACTTTTCATACAAATCAACTCAAAATGGATCAAATACCTATATATAAAATGCAAAGCTCTAAAGCTCCAGAAAGAATGCAAAGGATAAAAACCTAGTTAAACTTGGGTTGATAACCTTTTTAGGGACAATAACAAAAGCATAATCGATGAAAGAAAAATTATTGGTAATTTGGACTTTATTCAAATTAAAATTTTCTGCTCTACAAAAGACACTGTTGAGAGAAAACCGACTGGGAGAAAATATTTATACAAAGAACTCCTAAAACTCAACACTTTACCAAAGAAGATATTTGAATGACAAATAAGCATATAAAAATGCTCACCATTGTATGTCATTAGAGAACTGCAAATTAAACTAGCAATGAGATGCTACTCTAAAACTATGAGAATAACTAAAATCTAAAACATTGATAACATCAAATGCTGGCAGGGATGTGGAGCAAGAGGAGCTTTCATTCATTGTCCATGAGACTGTCAACATGGCACCAGATGCTTTGGAAGACATTATGGCAGTTTCTTATAAAACTAGAGAGGGTCTGGGCATGGGGGCACATGCTGTAAATCCCAACTGCTCTGGAGTCTGAGGCAGGACGATCTCAAGTTCAGGCCAGCCTCAGCCATTTAGCAAGGGCCTAAGCAACTAAGTGAGACCCTATATCAAAATAAAAAATTTAAAAAAGGGCTGAGGATGTATCTCAGTGGTGAAGTCCCCCTAGGTTTAATTCCCAGTACTAAAACAAATAAACTAAAACCACCAACAAGACTAGGTAGAAGTGATAGGAAAAATTAAGCAAAAATCAATGTACATGAAGATCTGGAGAAAAAAAAAAAAAAAAAAAGGAGCATCCTAATGCAATAGAAACAGGTTGGTTAACACTGGAAAAGTAACCAGTGTCAAAATATGCAGAACTTCCTAAATCAGGCTTAGAAATTTTGACTCTATGCTAAGAATAAGGAAGAATTATCGAAAGGTTTAAAGCACAAGAGTGACACATTCGTGCTTGCAGACTTTAGAAATATTTCTCTGACATGGATGAAATAAAGCTTCATATTTTGCATGGATTGCAGCTGTCAAAGCCAGCCATAACCTCTCTAATATTACTATCTGTTCATGGAGAGTCAGAATAAATAGTCAAAAATGTACTAGATAAACAAAGCAATCATGCCACATTTATAGGTTGAAATTAATTACAGGAGAAATTGGCTCCTTTTTACAACTTAAGTGGAAAAATATAATCTCTTATACCAAATGACATAGCATAAGTGGACAGACTATTCAACCCCTATAAATCAATAGTTACACACCTTACAATATCTGTTGTTTTTACCTCCTTAAATATTAGAAAACAGAGAAGTGATAATAAGAATATGCTGTATAATTACAAACTTTCAAACTCATCCCCCTTTGGCTGGCTTCTAATAGTGCTTCTGACTTATAGTGCTTTCATGGCCACAGGAATGTAAACATGTCATTACATTTTTTATCATCACTCCCAGAAGGTCAACTTCAGCACAGTGTTAACAATCCTTCATGTATGTATCTCACAAGATAACTTCCACTTTTTTTTTTAACAAGGCCTTATACCAAACACCTTTGTAATTTCCTACTCTATAACCAAAGTCTGCCACAGTTTCAAGGCTCCTTCTTGATTCCCTTGATCAGTTACGCTGTAGAGGACTGACTGAAGACAGACAAGGTCAGAGGCAGTTTGGAGATGATGGTCATCTGAATGTAAATAGTGGAAATGGAAATGTATTTGAGACGTACTTAGAAGATGGATTCAAGAGAACTTGGTGATTTGTTGGGAAAGGGGATTGAGGAAAGAATGCAACCAGAGATCTCATTAAGATTCTACCTTAGATAACTGAATGATGGTAACATTCCATTCCTGGGGAGCACAGCTTGGGGAGTTTGAAAGGCTGATATTTTTCTAGAGAGATTATATATAGATTAATAAGAGAAGAGAGTCTGAATCCATGAAGGTCAAATCAGGAATAGAGAAACCACCATGGGTATTTAAAAAAACAAAATATTTAATACAAAGAACTTGGTGCATGAGTAATGGAAGAGCTAAAAAGTCAAATCACAGGATAGTGATATGACCCTGAGATTAACAGTGGTGGGAAGCCACCATCTCCGTTGACCCGACAAACAAAGAGAGGGCATTATATGGCCAGAGCCTAGAGTTCAGGGTGATTGGCAGAAACTATCAGTGAAAACTGGAGCCAAAGAGTGACACAGACACTGCTGGAGACATCACCCAAAACAGACAGGGATGGGCAGAAAGACCCTCATTCTTTCTTCCCTGAACCCTATAGCCTACCCCCTACCCTAGTGCTTCTCAAACTCCTTGTAGTAGCTTGCCTCCCTGTCATGCAAGACAATTACCTAAATTTCAGACTTGGTCTTCCCATTTACAATTATGTAGTAGTAATCTGATTGCCCCTTGGAAAATGAGATCATTCTTTAGAGCCAATAAAGCAACCTTCTTTCTGTGGGTTCCAGAATATGAGAAGCCCAAATAGCCCGGTAACAGAGTCAATTCCAGTTTACTGGGATCGTTGTTGCATCCCTTGGTAGAAACATTCCTCCCTTGGTTACAGGAATATAAAGAAAAAATTCTAAGAGTGTGCTATGAAGTATTATGGAACAGCCACATCCAGCTCCATCATTTGGATCCAGGTTGCATGTACTGGCTCTGTGAGATACAACATTGTATTCCTTGTTGCTTGCCCAAAGTATACCCCAGGGCCATAAGCAGGTCTTCATTCTTGGTTCTGAGCTGACATGGATCCTTGGGACATAAAATGCCACTATGGCATTTAAGAGACAGAAAGACCTAGCTTTTAGTACCAATGCTGCCACTTACTGAAATTTCAGGAAGCTTATGTGTCTCTTTTGAGACTTATTTTATTCTTGTGTTAAATAGGAATTCTTAAAATGCCAATAGGACATTGGTTGAGTCAATACATGTTTAAAACACCCAGGACAATGACAAATGATGGAGTAGGGAAAAAGACTCAAGTCAAGTGCTTGGTGAGTGAATGCAGTGATACCAGCTAGAGGAAATGAAGATTTATAGACAGAAATCATGAGCCTTGGAGGAGAAGGAACTTCAACTTGGTGATTTTGTTAATATCACATTGTGCATTCTCTCATCTGGATTGTTCTAGTCTTCATTCCCTTCCATGGGTAAATGTCCTGCTCATCTTTTAAAGATCAGATGAAAAGCCACTTTCTCTATAAAGTTTCTCTCAATAGCAGTTACCATCAGTGTTAACTCAGACAATATTTACCAAGGACTTGGTAAAAAAAAGTCTATCCATGTCCTGTATAGAGCAAATAAAAAAATCGATTTGTGATTGATTGAATCCACACATGCAGACCCCATGGATGCAGAGGGCTGTTTGTAATTTGTTCACTTGGTAATTAGTGGATAGGTCTAAAATCACGTGTATTTGACTACAAAATCCATGCTTGTAACTGCACCCCCAGTTATTAGTACACTATTAGTACAAGGTAGGCACTCCATACATATTACTGGGGTGACTGAATGAAAAGGTAAATAAATAAGTGAATAAAGATAATGATAGTAATAAAGATGGCTGAAATTTAGGATATGTGGAAATCTGTACAGGAACATGCGTGTGGAGGTGTAGGATGGCTCTACACTTCTCTTGCAATCCTATTTCCCTAAGTAGACTCTTCTATTCTGTTTTACCACCAAACTCCACAAATCATTCCTCCATATATTTGTACTTATTCTTTACCCAATCATGAGCCTCCTTTTCCTTTTGGTTCATTCAACTTCCTTTTGGATTGCAGCTTTCCTAAATGATTTCTAGCCTCATAGATCTTCCTCTTCTGCAAACCTAAAAGAAAGTTTCATCTCTACAACATTAATTATATTGATACTATTGACTGGCACAGCTTGCTCACTGCTTAGCGTCTCGTACATATTGAACAGCGCATCTCCCCCAACCAGATTAGCATCAGTTATAGGAGGACAGGAAAAGGATATTCCACTCAGTCCCAAGGAGTCAAAAGCAAATTAAAGGTGCTCCTTGAATAATTATTTCATGATTAATTGTTAAGATATTGGTTTACAAATCAATAGCTTGTATCTGGTAGTAGCAAGACAGAGCTCTTCTGCAGTAGATCAGTCAGACCTTGATTTCCAGGCAGTAAATTCTGGCTCCGGACCTGCTGCTGCTTCACTAACCTGCCCCTGGATGCAGCCACAGTGTGCTTGAATCTTTCCCTGTCTGCTGTGCTGGAGCAAGTCATGTGGAGTAGAGTATAGAGATTTCCTTAAAAAGTACTTGCAAAGATAATAGAAAATCATAGCAGGCCACAGGTTGCCTAGCATCCTGTCTAATGTACTAAAAACAAGAAACATTCCTGACTTGGTCATTTCTTCCACACTAGTTTGTGTGGAAACCATAGAATGCTTTTAAAATTAATCCCTCTGATTCAATTTGTCTTGGGCAAAGCCCAAAATCCTATTTCTTTTTCATTGTTTTCTTTTTTTAAACTTTTCTTCAAAGGATTATTTTTCCTATTGTGAATGAAGCTTAGGGTGTGTGTGTGTGTGGTTTTCAACATTTTCTCTGGGGGATTTAAAAAATTCTCTAAGTGATATTAAACCTGTTTTGGCATTGTTCTTCCAAATATGATACATGATGTTTGCAGCCAATGCTGTCAGCCCTCCAGATCCATGAATTCTTCATCTGTAGATTCAACCAAATACAGGTCAAAAATATCCAAAAGTTGCCTCTATATTGAACATGTCCAGTGGTTTTTTTTCTTTCATTATTCACTAAACAATACAGGGTAACAGGAACATAGTATTTGCACTGTATTATAAGTCACCTTGAGATGATTTGAAGTATATGGCAGGATATATGTAGATCATATGCAAATACTATGTCATTTTACAAAAGGGACTTGAGTGTGTGTAAACTTTGGTATCCATGGGGTGGGAGGGCATGTTCTGGAACCAATTTCCTGTGGATACTGAGGGACAATTGTACTAAGAGGGAGAGGAACAAAGATTAACCACAGTAGAACAATAAAAACAGCAAAATTAAGTTGTCTCAAATTTCCTCTTTTGAGATCAGATACTACCAAACTGATGAAAGCAAAATAGAAAACTACGGAAGAGCCAGGGAGTTAAGCAACACCCCCCCCCCCCACATTAACCTTTACTGAGCAAATTAAGCATGAGTCTCAAATAATCCTTCTGCCCCCCGCCCCAAAACATCTTCCGGGTGGAGAATAGACAGATATTAACTGGTGATCTGATTCCAGGCAGGCATCAAAGATCATCATCTGTTTTTTCTCTTCACCCAGCCAGTGGTGTTTAGGTGAAGTTTTCAGGTGTTGGAAGATTAGAATTCCCTGGAGTAGCAGGATGAATGATTTCAAGATCTGAAAGATGTTCTAGTATGGCTCTGGCTGAAATTGTTGATGTGAAGAAGAATATCAAAAATGGCATTCAGGCAAAATGCAACTTTGAGGAAATCTGCCCATAACTGTGAGACATCAAACCCTTCTGAGACATCAAAAGCATCTTTGTACATTAAATTCCAGAGGTGAAAGCCTCCATAGCACGGGCTTCCTCTTTTTAAAAGACCCAAGAGATGAAACTTTGAAGATTTCTGAACCCTGTGGGTTGAACTGTCGATTTGTATGTTTCTATCTCATTTTCTTCTTTCTGTCTCTTTAAAGACTCTTGCTGCTAGATGTTATGAAAAGCTGCAATTTCCACTTTTGATCATTTCTATTCCTAAAGTCATATGAGAAATTCAGGGTGAGTAAAAATGACTTTCAATTCTCTTCTCCATGGAGAAGATCAGAAAGAAGATGACAGAGGATGGAGAGGAGGCCTCATCATGTGCCTTGAGAGTCCCCCCTACCTCTTTGTGAGGGGTTGCAACACAAATTCCCTCTGCAAAGACAAAACCAAAACCAGGCAAAAAAAGGGAATTTGTCTACAAAAGCTACCAATAGCTTCTTTATTATTAAGGCAAACAAGATAGCACACAGTATGCACAATGATTTCAGGGAATCACCTATTGCAAAGGTAGGAGAGAGGCAGGGATGATAAAGAGCAGGCCCATGCCCTCAAGGAGGAACATTAATACTTTTTTTTAAGGCATCACAAAACTTCCATTACAAAGATCAGAGCCAAAGCAAAGCAATCTTCTGGATTTTATGAATTTTGCATCAGTATACCAATTGCATTTCTGAAGATAATAATATGTAATATTCCATGATAGAAAATAATCAGACTAATACATCATGATGTAAATACATTGAATCTACAAAGACATTTGCTATACTTTCTTTTTATTTATTTATTCTACTTAGGTATACATAATAGTAGAATGCATTTTGATTCATTGTACACAGATGGAGCACAACTTTTCATTTCTCTGGTCGTATGTGATATAGAATCACATCAAATATGCAGTCATACATGAAGCTAGGGCTATGATGTCCATCTTATTCCACCATCTTTACTGTCCCCATGCCCCCTCCCTCCTCCCTTCTCTTTGACTAAAGTTCCATTATGTATATATACCACAGTTTCTTTATCTATTCATCTGTTGAAGGGCATCTGGGTTGCTTCCACAGTTTAGCTATTTTGAATTGAGCTGCTGTAAACATTGAAGTGGCTGCGTCACTGTAGTATGTTGTTTTGAAGTCTTTTGTGTATAGATCGAGGAGTGGGATAGCTGGGTCAAATGGTGGTTCCATTCCAAGTTTTCTAAGGAATCTCCATACTGCTTTCCAGATTGGTTATACCAACTTGCACTCCTACCAGCAATGTATGAGTGTGCCTTTCCCCCCACAACCTCGCCCACACTTGTTTGTATTCTTGATAATTGCCATTCTGATTGGCATGAGATGAAATCTTAGAGTTTGGATTTGCATTTCTCTCATTGCTAGAGATGTTGAACATTTTTTCATATGTCTGTTGCTCGATTGTATATCTTCTTCTGAGAAGTGTCTGTTCAGTTCCTTAGCCCATTTATTGATTGGGTTGTTTGTTTTCTTGGTGTTAAGTTTTTTGAGTTCTTTATATATCCTGGAGATTAGTGCTCTATCAGATGTGCATGTGGCAAACATTTGTTCCCAGAATGTAGGCTCTCTGTTCACCTCATTGATTGTTTCTTTTGCTGAGAAGAAGTGTTTTAGTTTGGATCCATCTCATTTATTGATTCTTGATTTTACCTCTTGTGCTATAGGAGTCTTGTTAAGGAAGTAAGATCCTAATCTGACATGATGAAGATTTGGGCCTATTTTTTCTTCTTTTAGGCATAGTGTCTCTGGTCTAATTCCCAGGTCCTTGATCCACTTTGAGTTGAATTTTGTGCATGGTGAGAGATAGGGGTTTAGTTTCATTTTGCTGCATATGGATTTCCAGTTTTCCCAGCACCATTTGTTGAAGAGGCTATCTTTTCTCCAGTGTATGTGTTTGGCACCTTTGTCTAGTATAAGATAACTGTATTTAAGTGGGTTTGTCTCTGTGTCTTCTATTCTGTAACATGGGTTTACATGTCTATTTTGGTGCCAGTATCATGCCATTTTTGTTACTATAGCTTTGTAATATAGTTTAAGGTCTGGTATTGTGATGCCTTCTGCTTCACTCTTATTGCTAAGGATTGCTTTGGCTATTCTGGTCTCTTATTCTTCCAAATGAATTTTATGATTGCCTTTTCTATTTCTATAAGGAATGATATTGGGATTTTAATTGCAATTGCCTTGAATCTATATAGCACTTTGGATAGTATGGCCATTTTGACAATATTGATTCTACCTACCCAAGAACATGGGAAAATCTTCCATTTCTAAGGTCTTGTACAATTTCTTTAGTGTCTTGTAGTTTTCAGTGTAAAGGTCTTCTACCTCTTTTATGAAACTGATTCCCAAGTATTTCATTTTTTTTGAGGCTATGATGAATGGGTAGCTTTCCTAATTTCTCTTTCAGAGGGCTTATCACTGATGTATAGAAATGCAATTGATTTTGGGGTGTTGATTTTATATCCTGCTACTTTGTTGAATTCATTTATTAATTCTAGAAGTTTTTTGGATCCTCTAAATATAGAATTATTTCATCAGCAAATAATTATAATTTGAGTTCTTCTTTTCCTATTTGTATCCCTTTAATTTCTTTTGTCTGTCTAGTTGCTCTGGCTAGTGTTTCAAGGACTATGTTGAATAGCAGTGGTGAAAGACGGCATCCCTGTCTTGTTCCCATTTTTAGAGGGAATGCTTCTAATTTTTCTCCCTTTAGGAAGATGTTGGCCTTGGGTTTACCATAGATAGCTTTTACAAAGTTGAGGTATGTTCCTACTATCCCTAGTTTTTCTAGTGTTTTGAACATGAATGGGTGCTGTATTTTGTCAAACACTTTCTCTACATCAATTGATAAAATCATATGATTGTTATCTTTAAGTCTATCGAAATGATAGAGTAAGTTAATTGGTTTCTGTATGTTGAACCAACCTTGCATCCCTGGAATAAACCCCACTTGATCATGGTGCACTATTTTTTTAATATGTTTTTGTATGCAATTTGCCAAAATTGCATTGAGAAATTTTGCACCTATGTTCATCAGGGATATAGGTCTGAAATTTTCTTTCTTTGATGTGTCTCTGTCTGGTTTTGAAATCAGAGTGATACTCACCTCATAGAATAGTTTGGAAGGGTTCCCTCCTTTTCTATTTCATGAAATAGTTTGAGAGGTATTGGTATTAATTCTTCTTGTAGGTCTTGTAGAACTCAGCTAAGAATCCAATCTAGTCCTGGGCTTTTCTTTGTTGGTAGGCTCTTGATGACATCTTTTATTTCCTTAGTTGAAATTCATCTGTTTAAGTTGTGTATGTCCTCTTGGTTCAGTTAGGTCATATGCCTCTAGAAATTTGTCAGTGTCTTCAGGGCTTTCTATTTTACTGGAGTGTAAATTTTCAAAATAGTTTCTAATTATCCTGTGTATTTCAGTAGTGTTTGTCGTGATAATTCATTGTAGATCATGAATTTTAGTAATTTGTGTTTTCTTTCTCATTTCTTTTGTTAGGGTGGCTAAGAGTTTGTCACTTTTGTTTATTTTTTCAAAGAACCAGCTTTTTGTTTTGTCAGTTTTTTGAATTGTTTCTTTTGTTTCAATTTTGTTGATTTCAGCCCTGATTTTTTATATAATTTTTTTTAGTTGTTGATGGATCTTTATTTTATTCATTTATTGTTTGTATGTGGTGCTGAGGATCAAACCCAGTGCTTGACGCATGCTAGGCAAGTGCTCTACCACTGAGCTACAGCCCCAGCCCTTCAGCTCTGATTTTAATTATTTCCTGTCTTCTACTTCTTGTGGTGTTGGTTTGTTCTTCTTTTTCTAGGGCTTTGAGATGTAGAGTCAGGTCATTTATTTGTTGACTTTTTCTTCTTTAAATGAATGAGCTTAATGCAATGAACTTTTCTCTTAGCATTGCCTTCATGGTGTCCCAGAGATTTTGATATGTTATGTTGGAGTTTTCATTTACCTCTAAGAATATATATTTTTTCTCTTCCCCAATGTCTTCTGTTATCCATGTGTCATTCAATAGTGTATTATTTAGTTTCCTGGTGTTGGAGTAGTTTCTTTTTTAATCTGTCATTGATTTCTAATTTTATTCCTTTATGGTCAGATAGGATGCAGGGTAGTATCTCTATTGTTTTGTATTTGATAAGACTTGCTTTGTGACATAACACATGATATATTTTGGAGAAGGATCCATGTGTTGCTGAGAAAAAAGTATCTTCACTCACTGATGGATGGAATGCTCTTTATATGTCTGTTAAGTCTAAATTATTGATTGTTTTATTGAGTTCTATAGTTTCTTTGTTTAGTTTTTGTTTGGAAGATCTATCCAGTGGTGAGAGAGCTGTGTTAAAGTCACCAAGTATTCCTGTGTTGTGGTCTATTTGATTCTTGTAATTGAGAAGGGTTTGTTTGCTATATATAGATGCCCCATTGTTTGGGGCATAGATATTTATGATATGTCTTGTTGGTGTATGATTCCCTTAAGAAGTATGAAATGTCCTTCTTTATCCCTTTTCACTAACTTTGGCTTGAAGTCCACTTTATCTGATATGAGGATGGAAATTCCTGCTTATTTATGCGTCCATGTGAGTGATACATTTTTTCTTAACCTTTCACTTTCAGTCTGTGGATGTCTTTTCCTGTGAGATTAGTATCTTTAAGGCAGCATATTGCATCTTCTTTTTAATTTAATCTGTCAGTCTATGTCTTTTGATTGATGAGTTTAGGGCATTCACATTCAGGGTCATTATTGAAATATGATTGGTAATCCCAGTCATTTTGGTTTATTTTTGTTTTTTATCTTGACTTGGTTTCTCCTTTGATTGGTCCCTTTTTTTAGTGTAGTTCCTCTCTTTGTATATTTTCATTGTTGGTTATCATTTCTTCCTCATGGAATATTTTGCTGAGAATGCTGTGTAGTGCAGGCTTTCTTGCTGTAAATTCTTTTAACTTTTGTTTATCAAGGAAGGTTTTAATTTCATCATCAAATCTGAAGCTCAGTTTTGCTGAGATATAGGACTCTTGGTTGGCATCCATTTTTTTTTTTTTTTCAGAGCTTGGTATATGTTGTTCCCGGATCTCCTGGCTTTAAGGGTGTGGGTTGAAAAATCTGCTGAGATCCAAATTGGTCCCCCCTTATATGTAATTTGATTTCTCTCTCTTGTGGCCTTTACATTCTATCCTTATTCTGTATGCTGGGCATTTTCATTACAGTTTGTCTTGGTGTAGAGCTGTTGTAATTTTGTACATTTGGTGTCCTGTAAGCCTCTTGTCTTTAATTTTCCAATTCTTTCTTCATGTTTGGGAAATTTTCTGATATTATTTCATTGAGGAGATTGTGCATTCCTTTGGTTTTTAACTCTGTGCCTTCTTCTATCCTGATAAACCTTAGAATTGGTCTTTTATGCTATCCCATAATTCTTGTATGTTCTGTTCATGATTTCTTACCATCTTCACTGTATGGTCAACTTCATTTTCAAGATTGTATATTTTGTCTTCATTATCTGAGGTTCTGTCTTCCACATTATTTAGTCTGTTGGTAATGATTTCTATTGAGTTTTTATTTGGTTTATTGTTTCCTTCATTTCTACAATTTCTTATAGGTTTTTTTTTTGTTTGTTTTTTTTACAATCTCTAACTCTTTCTTAACGTAATATTTTGCTCCCTCTATTTGCTCTCTTATCTTTTTGTTGGTGTGATCAACGGTTGCCTTTGTTGGAGTAATCAATTTTTGCCTATATTTTCTCACTTAAGTCATTCTTTAACTCACAGATTATTTTTAATTAGGTACATTCTGAATTCTTTCTCTGACAATTCACCAACTGTGCTGTCAATGGATTCTATTATTGTAATATCTTGGTTTGTTTGGGGTACTTTCTTCCCTCATTTTTTTTCATGTTGATTATGTGTCTTCCTTTCTTGCAGTGCCTATCTGATATATTGTGTTTTCTATCCTATAATCTTGTAGTGACCCTATAGATGTATTACTGTATTTGCTCCCTTATCTCTTTGTTGGAGTGATCAATGGTTGCCTTTTTTTGCTCTCTTATTTCTTTTGCCTGTATTTGCTTGCTTAAGTCATGTTTTAATTCACAGATCATTTTAATTATGTACATTCTGAATTCTTTCTCTGACATTTCATTAACTGTGCTGTCAATGGATTCTATTTTTGTAGACTCTAGGTTTATTGAGGTCACTTTCTTCCCTTGTTTTTTCATGTAGATTATGTATCTTCCTTTCTTACAATGCCAATCTGAGCTATTGTGGTTTCTGTCCTATAATCTTGTAGTGACAAAACAGATTACCTGTATTTCACCTTGGAGTTCACTTCCAGTCCCCAGCAGGTATCACCAGATGGACACTACTATCATTAAAGATGGTGGTGGTGGTAGTAGAGGTAACTCAAGAGGGCAGTGGAAGTTTCATTGGCTGGGCTCCCATAGCAGTCCCTGAAGGTGGTCCTCTACCCTGGCCTGTGCTCCCATCAGTTGGCAGGACCTCCATGAATTGGGGGTGGTCCCAGGCCTCACTTAGGCCAGGTCTCCTGCAGGGGTCCCTGGAGGCAGTCCTTCCCCTTGGTCTGGGTTCCCTTGTGACTCTGGCTAGCAGTCTCTGGTCTGCCCTTGGATGGGCTCCCATGGTGGCCCCTGAAGGTGGTCTTGGGCCCTGGCCTGTGTTTCTGGTGATCGGCAGGAACTCTGGTGCAGACAACATTTGCTATACTTTCATAGAGGTTGGTGCCAAAGATATACCCTAAAAATTATGGATAATAAATTCAAGATGTTTCATGTTGCAGCACACAGTTTTCAGAGAGCAAATGAATGCATTTCTCAGGATCAGTCTTGTATCTGTTATCATAATTATCTCCAAGGAATTCTAGTGTTGATTCAGATATGTAAAATAAAGGGCAAGATCATCAAAGGTTTATCTGGGTGAGTTCACAAATAAGGTTCTTGGGCTTAGAGGAGCCCTAGAGGTTCTGCTCACTATCATGGCAGCAGAGGAGAGGAAATAAGCAAATAAGCTCCATATGGGCCATGATTCCTGGAGGAGTTGCTCCTCCATGGAAGAAAAGGTATGAGCAGGACCTTCATGAGTTACTAACCTAGAATGAGTTAATTATCCCTTACACCTCAGTTTTCCCAGCTATAAATTTAAGATGATATTAGTTACTTTGGATTTTAAGAGGGTCATATGAGATAATGCAGGTCAAAGTTTGATCCACTCAACACTGGTTTTGAAAAAATTAAATGTCAAAAATTCTGAATTGCGGCCACCAGGAAAGATGTGCATTATCAAATAGGAAAGATAATGCATTTGTGCTTTGGCCCAGTGGCAGATCCATTCCAACATAGATTAAAAATAAAAATCATGAGGAGGGAAGGGAGAGGGAGGTACTTAGGAATGAAATGGACCAAACTATGCTATGTGCATGTGCGGGTATATCACAATGAATCCCACTTTTATGTATAATTATAATGCAGCAATTAAAAAATAGAAAGGAGACCGTAAAAGAAGGGGATCAGGGAAGGGAGAGAGGAGGGATAGGGGAAATACTGGGGAACGAAATGGAGCAAATTATATGCATGTATGAATATGTCTCAATGAATCCCACTATTATATATAATTATAATGCACTATAAAAAACATAATAAAGATTTTAATTTGAAAATCTGTATCTCTGTGAAACAAAACAAGTGAGCAAAAGGCCTCCAGTTGTGGTGATGTGGACAGAACACAAAAGAGCCAAGTGTCACCAAAGAGCCTATTGTTATGCCAATCAGAAGAAAGGAAAAGTCATTTGTAGCTAATCTATAGCCAGTAGCAGGGTTTGTTCACCCTGTATTAAATGAAGCAAACCTCATTGGGGATGACACTGATAACGATCATGTACTTCATGCCTTTGAGGTCAATAAAATTGACTGAGTTGATGCTGTGGAGAAAAAAAACTGCAAAAAACAAAAATATACTCTTTAACTTCTAGAACATAGAAATGCTGAAAATAACAAAGAAGTGTTTAGTGTAGCATAGCTGAAAACCAACGAATAAGAAGGAAACTCCAAGAGTCAGAATAATGAGTGGATGTTGAAGCCTAAGGGCTCCTCATATGTGGGACCTGATGCCTAGGAACAGCAGGCAACATGGGAGGGATTCCTGGCTCTATCATGCATGCCCAAAGGTAGGAGTTGAAAAAGCACTCCCTTTGGAAAGTCACAGGAAGTCTGCCTTCCCCTGAGGAAGATGGGGAAAAAGAACCACTCATGGGAAATCAGAACCCATTCTTGGACTGTGCACATGTTTGAAGAAGTCTGGATTCATGATACCAGCATGATGAAATGATACTAAGTTAAAGATTTACAGGAACATCATCTGGTACTGGTGAAGCTCATTGTGCATCCAACATGGAGAAACACAAACCCCCTCTGCAAAGACAAGATGACAGCGATTAAACAGATTCCCAAGAAAACAACCCAATAATAGGAGATCACGGTGAAGAATAATAAACTTTGGAAAAGTGAAAGAGAAAACAAAGAAATCTAGGTGAGAAACACTGCTGGAAGATGTACCTTCCCCAGCACTGCAGATAAAGATAGGACCCCCTCAAAGACTTTAAAATTAGTATCTGAAGATTCTAATGGAAGAACATAGCAAAATAGAACTCAAAATAACCATGAAGTCATTGGCTCATATATGTGTCAACACAGAAAAACCTGGAAAACAAAATAGTGAATGAAAAAAGGAAATGGTAGACTAATAGATGAAATCTGATAATACCAACGCTCGCTTGAAAAATACATAAACTACACCATACTCGAGCACATGCATATGCACGTGCACACGCGCGCACGCACACACACGTGCAAGAACATGTACAAGATTCACCATGGTGGCTGGCTCCCTGGAAACAGAGTGGAATGTTATAAGCCTAATGAACAAAGAGGACTGTAATGTCATCTGTAGGTTCTGTTCCTGTGAAAACAAAACAAAATCCAACTAAACAAAAACCCCTCTGAATCAGAAGGAAAAGAAGAGGAAAGGGAGGATGGGAGGGGTGCAGGAAAGAAGCTTATTGAAAAAAACAGGCCCCGAAGTCAGATGTTCACACTCCTGCCCGGTCATTGCAGTGTCTTTAGAGCACAGGACCCATGAGAAAGAAGGGACATTGGAACCAGCAGAGTTCCCTTATGGATTAACATGGATTAATGAGGATTAGTTTTTTACTTAAGAAACCTAAATAATTTGCTTAGGTAGACAATAAAGTGATGGTAGCCTTAGCAGAGATAACACCACAGATGTGTGGTCATTATGGTAAGAGTTGCATAAGTTGTTTTGGGGGGATTTAGAGGTAGCCTTGTTTAGCCCAACTGGTTGAAACCACCACCCTCTTCACTATGCCAGTGGCCAGTTGGGGGAATTTTTGAAATCAGACGGCTGAAACTCCATTCAAGATCATGCTAACCCCATCATTTCCTGAACATGTGTGCTGTGAAGAGCCATGGAGTTTCAGAACACATGTGCAGCACACCCATGACTTCACTCCTTGTGTTCAGTTGCTTTTCCCCATGCCTTAGACTGCTCTTCTTTATCCTATAAATACCCCCAAACCCTCTCCCTGGGAAGGCAGATGGAGGTGTGTACTCCTATCTCCACATGATTGCACCTCATAAATAAATTCTTTCTCCTTTGCAAGACTGTTTCTGTGATTGGCTTACTGTGCAGTAGGCAAATTGAACCTGCTTCTATAACACCTGCAGACGAGACACTGGCTCCTCACGTGCAAATATATAGTATCCCTTGGTCTGTTTCATGCAAGTAAGGAAAGTAAATTGCATAGATAGTTTTTTAAAAAATAAACAGTGTTTTTAAATGAAATCTGGTTAACTGTATATAAAAAAAAGTCATAGGTCTTTCTTCAAATAATAGCAAGGGCTCAGTACAAACCTAGTTGTATTTCCTCATCTGTAAAATGGGCGTACAACATATTCTCCCATGGGGATGTTAAGATTAAGTAAGATAGATTGTTTTCTACCACTCCTTCCCTGGACGTTTTTCTTGAGAGTACTCATCATTGCCTGTTAATCTATTCAGTGTGCCTGACAAATCCCTGCACCTGGAACATGGTGGGCTCATAATATGAATTCCTTCAAATACTCAGTAAATGCTTAGATGATGAAATAAAATCCAGTATTTAATCTAGTTATTAAATAGATATGGTAAAAATAGCTCCAGGACAAGCATTTTAACATTTAATAATGAAATTTAATAAGAACAACACAAATATCTTTTATCTAAGGGCTTTACATTCAATATCTACCCTAAGACAAAATAGGCAGCGATGTTTTAAATGGCCCAGCATGGTGGCGCATGTCTGCAATCCCAGCGACTTGGGAGACTGAGGCGGGAAGATTGTCAATTCAAAGCCAGCTGCAGCAACTTAGTGAGACCCTGAGCAACTTAATGAGACCCTGCCTCAAAATGAAAAATAGAAAGGGCTGGGGATGTGGCTCAGTGGTTAAGCATCCCTGGGCTCAATCCCTGGTGCCAAAAGAAAAAAGAAAAAAAGAAAAAGAAGAAAGGAAAAAGAAAAGAAAACAGAGAAAGAAAAAAGTCATAACTGTGGCAAAGGGCAGAAGGATTAACTGAGACAGCTTGACCTTGTCCCACTGTTATGTCTGTGACTAACAAGTGATAAATCAATATAAAAGGCCCAGGGGGCATATGTGAAGGGGGACATCAAGAAATTACCCATTTGAGCAGTCACGAGCTCAACTTTAAACCCATCCCCTTTTCAGGAGAACTAATGTTTTCTAATTCTGCAGGCAGTGAGACCAACTGACTTCATGTGGCAAACATGTGACAAAAACATTTGTTTTAAACTGGCACATATTTTATTTATTTCCTAACTTTTAAATATTTATCTTCTACAAAACACCTGAAGAAGAATTGGTGCATAGTCTCCTCCCTACTCCAGAGAAATTTCTAGCCACTTCTACTGCATCCATGGATCCCGGCCCAGTCAAGGAGACGGGTGAATTGTTGGCAAACGTTGGCTCTTCCAATCACTGTTGTCCCCCAGCATGTGCCCTCTCTCACCTGGAAGTTACTGGGTGGAGGTTGCTGTTTGTTGAGAGAGATGAATGTCCTTGAGTGGACTCCCGACAGATCCTTCAAAGAGAGGCATTGACTGAGAAAGATACCTTGGGCAGTTGATCTCAAGTGTGGTTCCCTGGGCAAAAACAGCATCATGCTCTCCTGAAACTTGTTAGAAATGCAAAACCCTTAGGTTGCCGTCAGATTGTCTGAATCAGAAACTCTGGGTTAGGACCACCATCAGGTTGTAGCAAGCATACATAGGTGACTCTCATTCTCACTCAAGTTTGAGAAACACCGATCGGAATTGATCTTTGGCTACCTTCAGAATGAAGAGATCTCACATTCCTTTTTTTAAAAAGAAAATTGTTCTAATTAGTTATACCTGACAGTAGAATGCATTTTGACACATCATACATAAATGGAGTAAAACTTCTCATTCTTCTGGTTGCACATGATGTAGAATCACACTGGTCTTGTAATCATGTATGTACATAA